>PVIU01007233.1:0-64537 GCA_004026605.1 Ondatra zibethicus | reverse complement strand
GGAGTACGTTGTAGGATTTCTAAATTCCATGCCAAGTTTCTCTGCAGGCAACTGAAAGTCGCAGAGAAAACTGCTTCAGTCTGCTTCAGATTCCTCTTCCAATTGTCTCTCAAGAGCTCATAGATGAAAATTGTACCAATTAAGAGATTACTAAAATACCCCAAACAATAAATACTGTGGTACTAGATACAAAGTAAGAATCCCGTAAGAGAATACCAGGAGAATTAAGAAATTGCTGATTAGAAGCCTGGCATGTTTTAATCTCTGTGAGTTCGAGGCCAGCCTGGACTACATAGTGAATTCCAGGAGGAAAAAAAATTGCTTATTAGGGACATTAACATGGGGCACCGAAGAGAATCCCTGAATGTGCATGGGCCTAATGGGAGCATGGTGTCACTGAAAGAAGAGCTGGTCATGGTGGTGCACACCCGCTATCCCAGCACTTAGAAGGCTGTGGAAAGAGGGTGCTGAGCCTAAGAGCAACCTCTTTTTCACAGCTCTCATTTCCTTTCTTTACTTCTCTTTTTTTTTATTTTTCAAGACAGGGTTTATCTGTATAACAGTCCTAGCTATCCTGAAACTCACTTTGTAGATCAGAATGGCTTCAAACTCAGAGATTCACCTGCTTCTGCCTCCCAAGTACTGGGATTAAAGGCTTGCACCACCACCACCGGCTTAGCTCTCATTTTTATAGCCATGGGGAGCACAGAAAGCTTAGCAAGAACAATTTTGAGAGTATCTGATCCAATCCCTTCATTTTCTAGGTCGATGAAACTGGAATTTATGAGTTGTCAAGCCACATGATAGTCCATACAACAACTGCAAAGCCTACATCCATGGTCTTTCCATCCTCTATTCTAAGACAGTATTTCCCTAACTCACAAGAGCCCCATCTGTCTCCTTCTTACCAAGCTAACCTATCTGGGTTTCAAAGTGAGGTGGGAGGAACAGCAACAAACTTTAAATCTGGATAGTTAATCAGGACACACATTGGCTCCAGAGCAATACACAACTTAAGAAATAAATCATTACACCCCTACTAGGAACCTGCACATTTGTTAATTTAAAAAAAATCAAGATGGCTTGGAGAGGGTTAAAATAAGAGATATGGTTAGAACATTTCTAAAGATCACTCCTTGGTTTAATTGAAAACTCCCTTGCAATATACAGTTATCTAGATATAACTGATTCAGGATTCATATTTTATAATTCCTTAACTAAAGCATTACCTCAAGAAAATATCGGTGTTTCATTGACAAATAGTGCTATTGACTATTATTGCAACATATGGCACTGCAGTCTCCTCAGCATGATTTTCAAGGTATCCCTAACTGGTCCCCAATCCTCTCTTCATCATCATTTTTAATAAACCTTTTCCCACATTCTTCAGAGGTAATCAACTTAGGGATGGAACAGTTGAGGCGATGCTCCACTGCAGTGAGTGTGTGGTACACTTAGTTTCAACCTGGTCACTCAGTGATCTCACAAAGGATCTATTCAGGTTGCAGCGCTGTCCATGGCTCTGTCTCACTCACAGAACCATCTGTAATTCTCTTTTTATAGTTACCTCTTTCACCTCTTAATGCTGCTCATCTTTCAGGTTGCACATCCTTTCCTTATATGGTTCTGTTGGAACAGACTATGGGACAGTCTGAATTGGAACAGCAGCATGGGATATACCATGCCATATGATGGCCATGACTTCATTTGTCTGACTTTTAGACAGTGAGAGCATGAACTCTGTTCCGTTCTGCTTCCTGCCTCCTCATGGCAGTATGTAGCATGTGACTGCATGTTAAAAAAAAGAACAGAAGTGTATCCAGCCAATTCATCAATGACTTTTCTGTGCCCAAATAAATACATGTGATGAATATAGCAATCTAGTTGACTGTTTTCTCCTCTTTCCAGTGTCCTGGAACCTGTTATTTAAAGATCAAGTTTGAAAGCCATGTCTAGACTTTCCAAAGAAGGTAAGAACAAAAAGTTGTAGATGCAATTCCTTTTACGAAACATGAGCTATTTTAAAAGCAGCCCTTTGGACCATTCTCAGGAAAGTACTGACAGCATCCTCTCCGACACTGAAAGCACTAGAGCATCCTCTCTGAAAAATTATCTCTGAAAGACACAGGAAGGCTTGTTAGACATAAAATGATGGGAAATGAGAAACAGAGGAGTTATTTAGACATGGACACCAAGCAAAGGATACTGAGTATTAAAAGATGGTTTGAATTTGGCACTAAAACAGATAGGCCAAGTTTCCAAAGAGGATAAATATGATCAAAGAGATTAGAAAGAAAGATCATTTGAGTCAAAAGTCTAGAAGCTATTAAATTAGGAGTTTCATTTGTTTGGACTAGACTGTGTTTTTCTTGAGAATACAAGTTCCTAAGCCCACAACTGCTTTTGATGAATACCCATAGCAAACAAAGCTTTGTTCAGCTGCATCTGACAGAACACCATGTAAATCGTTCGGCAACCATGGCCAAGGGACCAGATGCCAGCAATTAGTTAAGACTGCCTTTCATTCTCCTGTCCAGGGTTAAAGTGTTAGAAGTATTTTGTCTAATAAACGGAAGCCTTTCATTCAACTACTAATGCCCAGAAGAATCCATTGTCAAACACAAAACATCTCAAAACCAAAGATAGCTGGCTCCTCATTTTTTTGTAGTTTGTTTGTGGTTTTTGGTGTTTGTCTGTTTGTTTTTCAAGACAGGGTTTCTCTGTGTAATAGCCTTAGCTGCCACTGTCCTGGAACTCGCTCTGTAGACAAGTCTGGCCTCAAATCCACAGAGATCTGCCTACCTCTGCCTCCTGAGTGCTAGGATTAAAGGTGTGCACCACCACTGCCCAACATGGCTTTATAATCTTGAGAAAAGACAAAAGGTATATATTGTAAGATAGCAAATTTCATTATGACATCCTGTTCAATATTCTGTAAATAAACTCATAATACATCTTCATTAGAAAGGCTTAATCAGTAACTATATAGAAACTCCGTAAATGAAACACTTGTTGGGGGCTAATACAAACAAATAGAGATAATGGGATTGCAAATAAGAACTGGGAAATTGAGAGCTAAGGAAGAATAGGATATTAATGACTTATGATCTGTTTTGATCATGTGTGACAAGTAAATAGTACTAAGATATTTTAATGTTTTCAGAATCTTTTTAATACGATTATATACCCGTTCCTGGTTTAGTATTTCAATCTAAAGGCTAACTCGTTTTTATTTATCTGCTATTTGCCAGGAGTTACACAACTACATCAAAAGATCTGCTCCAAAGGGACTCACACTCTCATTGCACAAACCGCCATCTGAGTAATTGCCAGAGAGACCATTTCACCAATGAAAAACCGGAGTGTGATAGTGATACCCAAAGTTAAACTCTACCTCTATGCGTGTGCACACAGGTGATCACATCAGCATACACATGCATACACACACCTACAATACATGCAGTGTTTGCACATGCACACACGTCCACACAAAATACACCCATACAACACATCAGCGCAACACCATCCAGTCGTCAATCCCTTCCTAGTATTTTTCACAGGCTCTTTTCAGTAGATACTCCCTGCTGTGCAGGCCCCGTTTGTCTAAATAGAGAGTGCCTGTTTATTTGTTCTTTTTTAGTGCTTTTCAAAATGAACGAAATTTTTATTACTATAGGTAAGTGGCTGTCATAAGCTATGACATGTTTTTTTAATAATCTCTGTGAGAATAAACAGTTCATGTTGAGAAATGTGTTTAATTCTTCTTTTTTCATAAACTATTGATGTTCTCAGAGGATCCATCTGATGGGTGAATCCATTCAGAGACCACACTTCCTGTCCACTCACACTCCATTACAATAATGGATTCAGAGTCTTCTCAAATACCAGTGCAATTGCTAAAGGCCCAAACATTTTCACTGGATGGTCACTGAGATTTTAGTCCACCTGTGCAACACTCTTATGTATATCTGCCTATGGAAATGGAAATATGTGCCTATGGGGAACAAATACATTATTCTGCAATGAAATGATGCAGTGTACAATGAGCAGACCTCAATAAGAAGCCTTGCTGCTGCAAAGGTATGGCTGAAGGTCTTGGCGCAGAAGTTGACAGCTGTTTTTCGCAGACCAGAGTGAGCTTTAGTCATGTTTGTTTGTCAAATGACAATTTAAACATGTTTGAATTTCTTTTAATTCATTGTATTTTTAACCAATAATCAGAAGTAGAAGACAAGCCAGTCAGAAAAAAGGAAGGTTCAATTGGAGGGCATGGGGGAAAAAAGCAAATATGATCAATATATACATATATGGACTTGCCAAAAGTTCATTAGTTAATTAACTAATCAATGATCTTTCAACTCTGCCACTATGTTTCCACTTAGTAGCAATCACCAAAGCTGAGCTACTATTCTGTCTTGGAATATGTGTTCTCCGCCTCACCAGGGCCTCAACTCTTCTCCCTGATTCTGTCCGCCACTTCTGTACTGTACCTGCCTGCTCCCTGAATTTGCTATATACTTTGGAGCCCTGATTAACAAACTTTTTGCATGATTTAGAAGCACAATAAAGCTCTGTGCAGTGGCACATGCTTGTATTCCCAGCACTTGGGAGGCAGAAGGATTGCTGTGATTGATTTTTGAGGCCAGTCATGACTATTATTAGTAACACAGTTACCCTCAGATTATCTGGAATATTGAGTAGAGGTGGTATTTTTTTTAAATAACCACACATTGTATAGAGTGAGGTAATATTTTATTGATTACTACAATTTTGCTTTTTCAGCCAAAAATATTTAAAAGAATACAAAAAAATCTAGGAGCATTGAATATCATATAAAATGCTAGCTGAGAAAGACACTTAAGGAAATGTTCAACATCCTTAGACATCAGAGAAATGCAAATCAAAACAACTCTGATTCTATTTTACACCTGTAAGAATGGCCAAGATCAAAAACACTGATGACAACTTATGCTGGAGAGGTTGTGGGGTAAAGGGGATACTTCTGAATTGCTGGCGGGAGTGCAAGCTGGTACAACCCCTATGGATGTCAGTGTGACGATTTCTCAGAAAATTAGGAAATAACCTTCCTTAAGACCCAGCAATACCACTTTTGGGTATATACCCAAAGGATGCTCAATCGTATCACAAGGACATGTGCTCAACTATGTTCATAGTAGCATTGTTTGTCATAGCCAGAACCTGAAAACAACCTAAATTGGGGACCGTGGGAGAGGGTAGAAGGGAAGGGGAGAGAAAGGGAAGGGAGCAGAGAAAAATGTATAGGTCAATAAAATCAATTAAAAAAAAAAACAAAGAAAAAATGCTAGCTGAAAATTGGCTATCAGTAGAAGACTTCACTAGTCTGAGACAAAATGCTGTGAGAAAGTCCAAGAATGAGGAGGTCAGTGCAGATCTACAGGGAAGCAAACCCCGAAGAGATAAGAATGGAAACCGGTGCAGATTAGCTTCATCAACTGGATCAGACTTTGGGAGTCTAAAGTCAGGAGGCTCATTGTTAGCATATTTAAAATATAGTACAATTTGGGAAAAGGTTTCCAGGGAACAATCAGTCCAATCAGTACAATTCCAGATGTACAATAAAGCTCATGGTGTGACTACATAGAGACTCTTTCACAAAGTACGTGTGACCATGAGGGTGGGTTCTGTAGCTAAAAGGCCTGGAATCCAGCGTGGTGTCTGACTGACAGCACAGAGGTCAGCAGGCCACAAGGACATCTACCCTAAGAATGGTCTAAGAATGGTCTAGGGAGGGAAGAATCTGGGATAATCACTCTGGGGAATTTGGGTGAGGCCTGTCTCTATAGTAAGAGATGGGTGAGGTCTGCCTCCACAGATAGCAAAAAGGTCACCGGGTCATTAACAAAATCCACTCTCGGCTTTCTGGATGGAATGTAGGTATTTGATTTTATCTCCTCCACTGAGGAGACACCCCTGCATGATTAACATTCCTGGTTCTCTGGTGCTTCTCTGTGAGTACAAGGACCTTTGTGGCCCCAACACAAGAAAGCTGTGTGAAAAGAGTAAATGGAAGAAAACTTGAGGCCTAAAATGTAGGTTCCCCGTTGAGCCATCTCAGCCAGATCTCAGACATATTAAGCCATTCCAGCTAAGTCTACAGACATCACAGGAGGGAGATGAGCTACTTGAATACTGCTCTGAGCAAGTTGATGACACACACACACACAAAAAAATTCAAACAAAATATTTAAACCAGATATAGTGATGCATGCCTGAAATTTCAGTGCTTGCAAGGCAAAGACAGGAAGATCAGGCATTGAAGAATGACCTTGGCAAAATAGCAAGTTTAAGGACAATCAAGGCTACATGAGATTCTATCTCAAAAAAAATTAAAAATCAAGTATTGTTTTAAGCTAAAAAAATGTGTTTTAAACATTCCCTAACTAAATATAACTGTAAATTGCATTCCACAAAACTAAACTGACAAATTAGACTACTAAAATTCACAGTGTTCTACTCTTTAAAAGACACTATGAAAAACACAAACTGACTTTTGGGACAAAACCGTTACAAAACATTTATCTAATAAAGGTCTTACATCTAGAATATGTGACGAAATCTCAGTGCAAAATAACAACCTAGTTTTTAAAAATGAGCAAAAGATTTGATCAGATATTTCACCACGCCCCCAGATGAGAAGTGTGTGAGAGCCTGCACCGTAGGTCAACAGGGCTATGGAAATACAGGTAAGAAAAGGAAATGCTACATAGCTTTAAAATGGCTAAAAAAATAACTAAAGATAACAATATCAGTAACCACAAGGAATTGAATAAACTAGAACACATATAAACTTGGTGAAAATATAAAAACCTTGGAAAACAGATTGACACATTATCAGCAAATACTTACCATAATACATAGGATTCCCATTTTTAGATGTTTATTACTAAGCTTTTTCTGTGAAAAACATTCATAGGAAACTGTACATGAATGTTGATAGTGGCTTTATTCATCATCAACAATAAATAAACTATGCTGTATCTCTACTGGAGAATACCATTCAATGTTAGGTATAGAAACAAAGAACAGATTCTCACAACAACATGGCAGTTATAGTGCTCTAAGTGAAAGAAGCCAGACACTGCATCAGTCACATATATGATTCCATTTATATGAAGTTTTGTAAAAGACAAAATTGAAGGAACAGAGAATTGATCCATGATTGCCTGTGGTTAGCAGTGAAGAGGAGCTGAGGAAATTTTGAAAAGCTCTGGGACTACTCTGCTCATAATAGTATTGTACAGTTGCCTCCCCTGAATTGAAATATGTCCTAGAGGAAGGCTCAGGAAAACTAGTAAGTAAATAAAACATTCAAGACTCAGGAAGTAAACAAAACAAACAAGGCTTAGGAAGTAAACAAAACTGAACAGTTTCAGAAAGCTCCTGAAACAAGATTCACAGATCTCCCCCACCCGCCCCCCCAGGTTATATAAGTAGTAATGAATAAATAAAAAAGATTTTCCCATGTGCCAAGCTGCCCACAAGTTGTGCAGGGAGCTCCAGGGATGCTCTGGTGGGTAGCAATGGTGACAATAGAGCTACAATTTGTTAAGAAACTCTAAAGATCCACACCCTTGGCAGTTGTTCAGAGTATTGCCATTGTCCAGAGTAGTAAAGAAAAGATGCTAAAAGGAGCCACCCCTTATACTAGGACCTCCTTTAAGATAAAATGTCTGATACAACTGTGTATTTCAGAATTATACACAAGGCCCAGCACCCAGCAAGCATAGGGTAGAGGAATTAAACACATATTCTTACATTTGGGATAAACATGAATGTCTCACTTTGACCTAAAAAGCTTTGAGTTGTCCTGCACATGCCTGTCCCTGAGGCCATTTACACAGTCTCCTTGATAGTAACCAAGCAACCACACCTTCTGCAGTTCCCCAACAGTACCAAGTGTTGGGCACTGGTCCTGAATGCTGCTTCCAACTACAATCTTATCCCTTGCTTTGCTCTTCAAAAGGACCCAAGTTCAGTTCTCAAAAGGGTCTAACATCCTCTTCTGGCCTCCATGGGTACCTGCACATGTATGGACACACACATGCGCGCACACACGCTTGCACACACAAACGTAAAAAGAAATTAAAAAAAGAAAGATCTTAACTGTCAGTATACAATAGCCACTGTATTACTCCCTAGAGCTGGGTTTCATTTTTTGCAATGCATTTGTCATATTCTAATGTTTTTCTTTTTATGTACTTCCCTACGTGCTGGCTTTTCTCCTCTGCTAGATCAACACACCAGGACCCAGATTTTCCACTTACAACCTTAGTTTAGTAGGAAAAGGAGGAAGTTGCTTCTTCATTATATACTGAAGAGAGGAAGGCTATCATTTGTCTTGTCCAGTACTGTGTGTCTGGAAAACAGAAAATCTCTGCCATAGAAGGAGAGCTCTGTTGACAGACTGTCAATGGAGAGTGCTCTGTTTTAGGCTGTTTGCATACGGCTATGCTTATAGCACAGAACTGAAGAAGAGAATTGTGTTTAATCTGATCCAAGTGGCCTGACATGCGAAATCTCTCTGAAATTCTCTAGTGTTCATCCATATGGTTCTCCCCTCTCTAGCTGACAGCAGTGTCTAATAACTAAAACAAGTTATGGAAATTAGCAGCTGTGATGCTGATTCCAAAACCCTGCCAGGGTATCTCCCAGCAGGTGCCAAGTTTAAATATAGGATGCAAGGGAATGCCCTGCTGCCAGTGCGGAGTAGGATACCAGACAACTGTCGTGCTGGGAATCCCACTGGGCCAACTGTTTCTATGTTGACATCCATGTCTGAATCACCACACTATCGCCAAAAGGGCATCTCATTCTCAAACCATCACTCTGTTGCTTTACAGTGATGGAAAGTAAAGAATTGACTTGGTATTTCATGTAAAATGCATGGAATTGGATTCTTCTGTCTTTCATGACTTTAGAATCCTTTAGCTGCTTTGTTTCTAACCCCAAATCCCTACAACTAGAATACAGCCCTTTAACTGGTTTAGTAAATTCTTAATCTTGCAAGGAGCTAAAGAAGAAAGAAAGGTTCTTCTTTCTTTATTTATTTGTTTATACAGATTCCACAAAATGGCAGGCTTCTCGCAATGCTGGATAAAGGCTTTGGAAATGTAAAGCAACATTTGAGCGTACTTCTCCGCAGGACTTCAAATGTGGCTTTTTTTTATAGTCCTTGCTCGGGATTATCATTACCCATAGTAAATTCTCAATGAGCCTTTTAATCTGAGAGTAACTAGAAAATGGGAAACTGTGTCTCAGCGTAACAAACGAGATGGGCAGTTTGGACACTGAGGAATCATGTTCTGAAAGAATTCTTCAGTTTTCCTTGGCAGTGCCTCAGACTGGCGAGCAGAGGCTGGGGAAGAACAATACAACATGGACTTTGCATTGATGTAGCATTTTGTGAATGAAAAATCAATGAGGCTTTCTGGTTGAGTTTGGCTTTACTGTTTTATGTTTGTTGAAACAGGGTCTGTGTAGCTCAGGCTGCATCAAACCTGCTAAGTTGTCAAAGCCGGCACTGAGTTCTTGTTCTTCCCACCTACACCCCCCCACACACACAATGCCCCGCAAGTGCTGAGAATGTAGGTATCTGCCATCAGGTCTAGATTTTAATCCTAGTCTAGTACAAACAACTTTTGTTATAATCTAGTATAAATAACTTGCCAATATATGATATGAAGAAAGCAGGATGCAAAGTTATCTATGTGGAGCCATTTGTGATAGTTGACACTTGTAATCTACTACAGAGGCTGAGGCAAGACTCTGCCATGAATTCTAGGACTAACCTTGAGTAAAAAGTAAGCAAATAATAAGTAAGTAAAAGTGTCTTTTTTGGTTAAAAGAAAAATATTAATGCCCATTTTAAGGCTCTTGAATAAAGTATTGCTTTGCTTTTTTTTATTTTGTTCTTTGATTTTTTTGTATCTTAAAACATTTCTACAAATTAATATCTAAAGTTTAACTTTTATAAAATGTTCCAGCAAGTATTCCCGTGTTCAATTAATATCAATAGGCACAAAGGAAAACTTGGGTGGGCAGGAAAGGTGGTGACGTACTTCGAAGTTTAAATGCTTTTTAGCACATCTGCTAATGTCTCAATAAATATTCCTGCCAGCTCCATATTGGCATGCCAGGGGACATGGACAAAGCTTTAAGGGAAAGGTCAAAGGGAGAATGGCAGAGTAGGGAGCCTTGTGTATTTTATTCTTGGTCTGACAAGCTTTTACTGAGTCGGTGATGAGTGTCCATCACAGTCTTCCTGAGAAAACCATAATGTATAAATTGTGCTATGTGCCACAAAGCTGCAGGAGTTTGGGTGATAATGACTCCAGCCACGCGCGCTAACATTAGGGAAAGTGAACACATGTCACCAGCTGCTAGAACCGACAGCAGCCCACTGTGATTCATTATTTTGGCAAACATCGGAGATAGGAACTCTTTATTTAGAAGTTTCGTATGAGTTTAGCAATATCCAGGGGTCATGTTTCCCAGGACTTTATCAAGGGTATATCACGTAGGTTTTGCAAATGTATCAACATCAATAATGAATGAATATTGAATGAATCAGTGAATGAGTCCTTTAATTGAAAGTATAATATAGAAGAACGACCAACCTTCATTTTAGTACTGACATTAACTCTGGGAGCTGTAGTCGCAAAAGTGTGAACCTTAGTGTGTTATTGAACTGATTTGCCTGTTAATAGATCACATTCCACTAACTGCAATGCATTTCCACATACAGACAACTGAAAGGACATTGGGGGGCTGGAGAGATGGCTCAGAGGTTAAGAGCACTGGCTGCTCTTCTAAAGGTCCTGAGTTCAATTCCCAGCAACCACATGATGCCCCACAGCCATCTATAATGAGATCTGGTACCTTCTTATGACATGTGTGTGTGTATATATATATATATATATATATATATAATAAACTTTAAAAAAAAGGACATTGGGAAATTCGGCCCCACTTTATTCCACATGGGTTAGAGGAAAATATTATGCAATAGAGCTACTGGCCTTGAGGAAAAGCAATCTTTTTCTTCCATTGTCTTCTGAGAAAAATGCAACTCTTTTAACAGAACAGTGACATCAAAGCTTTGATCCAAGTGAAGCTTAGAAGTATATGAACCTATTCTGACAGGATTTCCTGGACCTAGCATCTAAAAACAGCAAGTGTGTGTCTTTGTGTGTGTGTGTGTGTGTTTTGAGGACCTTTTACATTTTATATCAGTTTCCTGTAATTTTTTTCTCTTTCTTTTATCTTTTCCATTACTGGGCATAAACAAGATATGAATATTATCCAACTCTGGTTAAAATTGCTCAATATTACAAATTTCAGTTAGGAATTAAGTTATGAGGCTACACATAAGATACTGTAAGCCTAATTCAAAGTGCTCAGTGCTGTATCATAGCCATTTTGCATATAAAGATATATAGTTGCTTTTTCATATTATAAAAAATAATTCATACTTATAAAAATATAAACAAAGCAGAACAGGAGGGAGAAATTTAAAGCTCCCTCCTATTACCCGTCTCTTGCTCCTCCACCTCCCCCCACCTCTGCAATGTTACCAGAAGATACTATGAAATCTTTTCAGCGAGGGCAGCAACCAACAGTCCTACCCAGCTATGGCGTCTGTGAACCAGCATAGCACAGGTACACTAAGGGTGCAATATTGGCATGCATACCTTGGTGGTAACCCCCAGTTCTCTATTTGAACTTAAGTCCTGTTCTACCAGAGGGAAGCCATACCTGGTACTGGAAACCTAGCCAATTACCCAATGCTAGGGAAGTTATGGATCTTGGAGGAGAACCCACAACTGCCACTTTACTAAACTAGCAGCATCCCTAACGACATTCAAAATCTTTGTACTTAGAACCACAGCTAAGAGTAGTCCTTACCCTAAATCAAGGAAATCTTTTTGCAACAGGCAGAGACCATTACAGAAAGCCACAACCAATCTAAATGCACAGTTTTGCAGCCCAGTACTAACTGATAAATCTATAGCATAACTCTTGTACCTAAGACTCTATTATCACAGTGGATGAGGGAGTAAAAAGATCATAAGAGCCTAAGGATCAGGGAGTCTGCAGTGAGGTCGTTTACCAGTGAGGACAGAACCTGTACAGAAAGTCTCACCAACATGACTGCCTAAACATGGCAACAACAGACATGCTAATGTGAACAGGGGAAGAGCCACAAGGTTTCAACCCTACACAAAGAACTACAGGCAACTGAACAATATGGAGCACAGGAGAAATAGTCAAGGAAGAGCACTCCAATTGGTTATCCAATATCAATGATCATCCCTGGAAACATACATCCGAGTAACATTATATAGACTGAGACTATTGTTTTATGTACTTCGAAGTATATATTTATATCAACCCACACTTTGTAACAGCAATTATTGGCAAAAATAGGCTCTAAATTTGAAAAGGAACAAGGAATGGTAAGTAAGAAAGTTTGGAGGGAGGAAAGGGATGGAGAAATGATGGAATTATATTACAATCTCAAAAAAATAAAATTGATAATTCAAAAAGAAGTTAAAAGGGAAAAGTGACTTATTCAAACCAACAATTCTAAGCTACCTAATGCTGATTAAACACCCAGAGACATCTCAAAACACAGCACTAGATTGTTCCACGGTGTAAATTTTCAAAGGTGAAGGAAGGAAGTCTTATCAGTTATTCACATTTTAACGTTAAAGAGCTAGTTGAAGAGGCACATAGCAAGAGTCCACAGTGGGAGAATGATGTGGGATGTCCTTCTGTGTAAGTTTTGTTTTATTGGTTCATGAATAAAGCCATTTTGGCCAATGGTTTAGGAGAGTAAAGCCAGGCTGGACATAGAGAGAGAGTAAGCAGAGTCAAGGAGATGTCATGTAGCTGCCAGAGGAGAAAGACACAGTCTTGTGGCAATAGACAGATTAATAGAAATGGGCTAATTTAGATAAAGGAGTTAGTTAATAAGAAACCTAAACCATTGGTCAAACAGTGTTGTAGTTAATATAGCCTCTGTGTGATTGATTATTCCTGTCAGGGTCGCCAGGAAACGAACCAGCAGTCTCTGTTTACAGAAGAGCATTAAGGGAACTTTGCAGCTGCTTTCCTAGTGCAATGTGACTGCACTGGGCACTCCGAGAGTGGGGAGAGAACGGAAGCTAGAGAGAACCTAGAATACTTATTTTTGATTTCACAATAGATTTATGGAAAAGTTAAGCAAGTCACTGACTTCTTTATAAATTTCTTATTTAAAAATTATTCATTAAGTATAATAATATCCTTTCTTTCCCTGCTGTATGCACAAGGGTAGATTACTAAGTATGCTTAACTGGCCTGGAACTTCCTTTGTAGAGCAGCCTGCACTCTCTCTATGCAGACCAGGCTGGCCTCACACTCAGAGATCCTTTACCTCTCAAGCGCCGGAATTAAAGACATGCATCACCACATCCAGCACAGAGAGTCTTGATTTCAATACAGAAAAGAATTTCTAAAATTACATATAAATCTGTATGTACATACAGACATAGAAATAGCCATATGGTTATACATATATGGTTGAAATGAAGCTACCCCACTTTGGCTGACAATGCTCTCCCAAGAGTCATAGACTTTCTAATTAAAAAATCTAATATCAGGCATGAGAAACCCCCCTTTGAGTTTTTGGTCAAGGGAGTTCAAGAGATTCCCAAAATAATATAACCTATTGTTGTCTATGGTTGCCTCTGGGGTTTGAAGATTAAGTCCCTGTGACTGAAGACACCATACATTGTGAAGGAAGGCTACAGAGGCTCTGTGCTGGATCTGACCTGAAAGTCTCCTCCTGAGGATTAAATTTCAGGATACCAGAAGGTGCTATGCAAGCTTCCAAGGGAGGGAAACAACTTGTAGTCCTATCCGGCTCTGTTGCCTATGAGCAACAACAATGACCAGTATAACACAATAACCCTTAAGGATACAAATAGTGGCTCTCATATCTTGGTAGAAACCAACATCTCTCTAATGGATACTGGAAACCTAGCCAACTACTCAAGGCTAGGTTATGGATTTGAAAGGAGAACACACAAGCAAACATAATTTCCACCTGCATTCTGAGTATTGATCATTCTATCCACAGTGTAGCTTCATCCCTCATCAAAAAAACTTCTGCTTGCAACAGATAAAGGCTATTACAGGAAACCCCAACTGGCCAAATGCAGACAACAAGTGCTCATGAGGTGCCCAGTCCCAAATGACACATTTACAACTCAACACCTACACCTAAAACCTAGGGAACATCAGAGAAGTCAAGTTGGAAAAGCAAGAGGACAAGGAAATCCGCTGTGAGGTTTTGTGTCCTGGAGATGACAGGAAAACTGTAGCCATACTCCTCAACAATATGGATACCTAAACAAGACTTGAGCAATACAACAGCAATAGACATGCAACCTGGAAGGAAGGGAACCTGGGGACTGGAGACTGGAACATTAAGATTAACATATGAAAGAAGCCAGTTGGCAGAGAAAGACTGGAAGCCCTTCCTCATCTGGGCTTCACGTAGGGAACAGCGCATGCTCAAGAAAACTGTGCACTGTACAAACAGCAATGGTGATGCTCTGTAAATGTCCTGTGAAGGATTAAGGACCTCATGGCCCAATGCCTTTTGGCCTTCCCCCCTCAGCTCACTAGCTCACTCCTGCTCTGAGGGGTGCTTTTCCTTTTAAAAAATAATTCTGTCTATATTGCTAACCAATGTGTACCTGGTGTGGTCCTCTATCCTGGAAAACTTGAGTCTGATAACAGATTCTCTCTAAACTCAGATTCAGTTTTTACAAAGCCATTTCAGGGCCTGAGAGAGGCCTCAACATTTAAGAGTGTGTACTGAAATTTCAGAGGACCTGAGTTTGGTTCCCAGCACCCATATCAGGTGACTCACAAGCATCTATTTGTCCAGCTTCAAAGGATCTGATACCTCTGGCCTTCACGGGCACCTATATTCATGCAGACATACCCCTACACAGACACACATATATATAACTTAAAATAATAAAAGTAAGTCCTTTAAAACAGGAAACCTAAAACTATAATGGTGATGGTCCCTCCCTCCAACCTGCCATCTGACTTCATGGTGCATGCGTGCATGCGTGTGTGTGTGTGTGTGTGTGTGTGTGTGTGTGTGTGTGTGTGTGTGTGTGTGTGTGTGTGTGTTTAAAATTGATGGAGGATTTCTGGCTATCCATAGAGCCTCATCTGAGTGCTCTTCTTGGCTCTGCCTGATGTATCTCCCTCAAATTGCCATCTGCCATCCATCTATCCATCACCCATCCATTTGCCTCACTGGGACCTCACACCCTCCCTGCCTCTGCCACTGTTAAGGCCTCTTTGAACTTGTGACCTATTTATCTCTTTTGTGGCCATTCTGTGAAACAGACAGATAGATAATTCATAATTGAGACTATAATAAAAGAATCTGTGATGACCAAGAGCCAACTTTCAAGGGAAATCTTGATTCTTTAGTGAATTGTAGCTACCCAAACTGACACAGCTTGTGAATTTACTATTACTCAATGAATTCTACTGTTGAGAAAAGACATAGATATGTCTGTCTATTCTGCATAGTACAGTCATGTAAGACTTTATTCGTGTCATCATTACCTGCTATCCCTGAGTTACTTATCCTTAGCTGGACTTATGAACTCTTATGGGTGGTCATAAGTGAGTCACATACCAGAAACAATGTAAAACAGAACCACACTCATACCTGTTCTAGTCTGTAAGTTGAAAGTATACATAAGAGAATGTCATCTTTTTGCCAAAAAGAATATTAGTTGAATCAAGTCAGGCAATCATGACATAAAGAAGCCAGGGAGAGCCTAGGGTTTGTGTGGCTGCAAACCCTAGTCCCTTGCTATGAATATGTCAATGGCTCGTGAACAGAGCAGGCTTAACACTAGTTCTGTTGTATGACTTTTCCTGGGGAGAGGTTTTTAAATGACTACTCAAATAGAGAGGGCACCAACTGATTAAAGCAAGGCTCTGCACAAGTACAGGTTGGAAAGCCAGTAAGGCTGTTGGGGTTACTTACAGGAGCATGTGTGACTGAAAGGCAGTTCTAGTGCCGAGAAGTCCCGCCTCTAGCATGTCTGACAGGCTGTTGCACTACTGAAGAGTTCTAACTGCCTATTAACCTGTTTCCTACATAAGCTAGCACTCCCCAAAGCTGTTGTGGCTCAGTAGATTGGAATCTCAGGTGAGGGTCTCATGCCCTTTCTACCTTCTAACTCAAGGAAGCGTTAACAGCTTCACTACTAAGTCCATTAGACCTAACCAATAGTGATGTTTCCTTATTTCCTTGGGGTGACTTAGCTTCTCTAGGTCACTACAGCAACTGCTTCGTGGTTTCAATAGTCATGTCTTACCTGCTCAGGGAAAGTAACAACATCATAATTTTAATTTGAAGTCTGAGAAAAGGATGCCCTAGTGGCTTGTTTAGCAAGTGAGCTCAGAAACCTCTGGGAAATGGGGGCCACCACTTCTCAACGCTGTTTGCTCAAAAAAAAAATTCTCCCGCTCTTTCTTTCATAGGCTGAGAACTACCTACCCTCAAGGCTGCGGCTCCAGTTCCCTATGGACTTGGATGAACCAAAACGAGATCCCAGGTAGATCCTCTGGTACTCAGGAGCCTTTGTCACAGATAGTCAAGAGCCTTTAGCACAGACAGTATGAGAACAGTGTGTGCCAAGAGGATACAGACTGGGTAGGAACATCTCTACAGCCTGGAACATACCAAGATAAACTTGAAC
This sequence comes from Ondatra zibethicus, assembly GCA_004026605.1. Lineage (NCBI taxonomy): Eukaryota > Metazoa > Chordata > Mammalia > Rodentia > Cricetidae > Ondatra > Ondatra zibethicus. Next base: position 47,708 of record PVIU01007233.1, on the reverse strand, counting down.
TACAATAGCTGCTATATGCTTTATGACTATGGGCAAACAGAGACACCATCAAAGAGTAAACACTGTGTTCGGTGATACCATCCACTATATTTCTTAATATAGAATACTGTCTCTTTTTCTTCAGGAAAATTAATATTTGACTGAAATCAGGACTATTGTCTTAAAGGAAGTCGCATTTCATATTTTTACTCCATTGTTTCTTTGTTACATCGTATTTCAGTAAGATTCTCTATTCTTAGTATTTCCTGCCAGTTGTTGGTCAGATGTAAAGACTTGATTATATCTGCGTGAAGTGTTTTGTCTTCAGACGACAGTCCTGCACCTCACATTATGTTACATCAGGAAGCTTCCTGCAGTGGGCCTGTAGCCATTAGATAAGCCAAGGTTCTTCAGTGGAGCAAGGTGGTTACAGCCAGTTCTTGCTATTCACGATACAGAATAAGAATAGCCATGTTGCTAGATTCCCTTGAAAACTGAAGGGTAACCAAAGTGCCTAATATGGTTCAAGAATACAGCAGGATGCATGGAAGCAAAGTGTGCTGCGTAAGTAAGTGCAATGAGAGGAGGGAAGAAGGAGCTTTGACTTTTTTTTTTTTTTTTACTATGGTGATTTTAAAAATGCTTGAATTAATCTTTCAGTAGTGAGTTGTATCATGGTATCTTCATATATGTGCACTACTCTACTTTGTTCTTGTTAGTTCTCCGCCGCCATGTCCCTTCCCTTCCTCCAACTGGCTCCCTTTCTTTCCCCAGCTACTTCTCCCTTCTGCATCTACTGCATGCTCTCTATTACTCTCTTGATTTTCTACCTTCCTGAAGCTCTCGTTCACCCTCTCATGATCATCTACAAACGCATATACATAAATACACCTATTCACAAACATACAAATACATACCTACATATAATTTTAAATGTTGTTCCGTATTTGAGAGAAAACATGAAGTATTGTCATTATACGTCTGGCTTATTTCATTTAGCAGTGATTTCCAGTTGCACCATTTTTCCTGAAAATGTCACTCTTTCTTTTTTTAATGGTTGCATAAAATTCCATTGTGTGTATGTACCACGTTTTGTTTATTCTTTGATAGACATCTTGGCTGGCTCCATTTCCTAGCTATTGTGATGAGTACAGCAATAAACATGGGTATACAATGTGCGGTGTGTTGATTTTAAAGCTCCTTGTTTATCTAACCCTTAGTAGCTTAGCTCATCATATTTGAGTCCCACATTCAGCTTTTCGAGTGTCCCTTTCCTGGTTTCTTTGGTGGCTGCATAAAGTTTACATTGCCATCAGGAGCAAATAAAGGATTCCTTTTCTCCAAATCCTCACAGCATTGGTTGCCATTGGTTTTCTTGATGACAGCCATTCGGACTGAGGTTGGGAGGAATAACAAAGCAGTTTTAATTTGCATTTTCTTGATGGCTAAGGATGCCCTGAAGACTTTTTCACGATTTTTTCCTTATTTGTATTTTTGCAAATGCTAAAGCGTCCAAATAGTAAATGAGCTAGTGAACCGGAAAAAATAAGGTCTCAAAGTGAACTATGATTGACTGTACCTTTTACCTAAAGAGAAACTTTCAAACGGTGTTGTAGGGATAGATGAGTGAGAATTGTTCTGTGGTATGAGATACAAATGAAAACAAATTTAGCACAACATAAGTGGTGAAATTACACAAAAGTCAAGGAAGGATGCATAGATGTGATGAGGAAAAGACTGTAGGAGGATTTAAATATTGGCTAAACTTGTTCAGATTTTATTTGTCAATGATTAGAAGTCACTATACATGGAGTTTTATTTAGTTTAAAGAATCATTCGAGTAAATCCATCACTGGACGTGCTGAAGAGTAGTATTAATGGTAGTAAGTTTCTAGGCCCTTGGCCTTTTCTCCAAAGAATTTAAAATAAGGGCTCACACAGATTCACAAAAGAAGCAAGGTAACTTTATATGGTATAAAGAGACCATGCAGACTGGAGACAGTGATGCTGTGAGGACTAACAGTGGCCCCATGTAGGGCGAACAGTGGTCACATGTAGGGCTAACAGTGGGCCCCATGTAGGACTAACAGTGGGCCACATGAGTAGCATAAAGATTGCTCTGAGTCCAAGGCAACCCTGGACCTCAGAAGGAGATTTTGTTAAAAAAAAAGGGGGGGGGAGTAGAGGGAGAATAGGGAGGGGGAAGAAAGAAGAGGTGGGGGGGAGGAAGAGAAGGGGAAGGAGGAGGAAGAGGAGGAAGAGGAGGAGGAGGAGGAAGAGGAGGAAATTATATCATTTGACTTGTGTTTTGGGACTATCAAAGCCCCAGAGATCTTCCATTTGTCCTTCGATATACCCTCCCACCTCTCTTCTCTTCCTTTAAGAAGCTCTTATAATAGTCAAATGTCACGACTCACACTTGTTGTCCCAAAAGACAGGAGTGATGTCAATTCAAGGCCAGCCAGGCCCCTGAGCTGCACAGTGAGTTCCAAATCATCCTGGGACCCTGTCTCTAAACAACAACAAAAGAAGCTACTGTGTATGGCCTCCCCAACAAGCTTTCCCCCCTCTGGTCCCTGCATAGATTAGATGTTTGGAGACTGCATCAGCATCAGGGAGAAAGAAGAGTCAGGAAAGGGTCCCCCAAATCTTGCCCTGCTGGGTCACTTCAGGATGACTCTGTCTCTCCATCCAGTAATTAGTTCTGGAAGTTTGGTTTTCATGAATTCCAAATTATAATAATGAATCCTTCTTTGGTATACCTAGGGGATGTCCTATTCTAGTAGTCTGGGGGGAAAACCAGAAGCTATAACTCGGCTCTTTGTGATAGTCTCTTTGTTAACTGCTACTTGAATTACATTGGAGTCGCCACGTGTGTCTTGCTGCATCTATTAATAGTCCCAGAAGCGACTCCAGGAAACAGACACTCATATTAAGAGCCTGGAATTGATTTGTTTATTTATTTTAGGATCTTAGAAGAATGAAAGTTTAGTTTATTTTAGCAGGAGAGAATCCCTGTCCAACTGCAGTGCTGGCAAAAGGATAAAGAGACAGAAATAAAATGTGTGGTAGAAAAAAAGAACCCTGGGATGGGACAAGTGCTCAGCTGGAAAATGCTTGTCTTGCAATCACGAGGGCCTGAGTTCATAAATAACAACAACAACAAAGCAAGGTGTGATGCTGTGCACTTAAAATCCTGAAGGGGAAACAGGTGAAACCCTGGTACTCACTGGCCAACTGGCCTACTTGGCAAGTTTCAAGCCAGCGAGAGACTGTCTCAGGAAAAGGTGGAATGATGCTCAAGGTTGTCCTCTGACCTCCACATGCATGTACACACAATTCACACACACATACACACCACATACACACACACACACACAGAGAGAGAGAGAGAAAAAATAGGGAAAAAACCTCCTGTTTGAATTATGCCATTTCCACTTACAAATAAGAGATGATAGCTGCTATATGTATTATTTCCCTTTCTTTCATTCCCTGCTCCCTTCCATGAGAGTCCCGGCGAACACTCACGTTTTCACTTCAGGCGTAGGTGTGAAAGAACTGGCATTGCCCTCTCATGATTCAATAGCTGATGGGCTTTATGTGTTCCAGTGGTAGAGACAAGGGTTTCCTGAAACCGAGTGGATACTGAGGATTCAGAGGAATGACAGCACCAGATCTCGGGTCTACTAGAGCCCAGGAGTCTGTTCACTGCGGATTACACCAACGGAATCAGATCTCGGGTCTACTAGAGCCCAGGAGTCTGTTCACTGCGGATTACACCAACAGAACTGACTCCTCTGCCTTCCGCAAGCTGGCTGGGTTTGTGCTGAGTCCCAGCAGATCTGAGGGAGGGATGAGGCCATGTTGAGAACATTCTGTATCCTACTCCCATCTCTCCTAAAGGTTGCTGCTGATTAGCTCCTTTTCTGTCCTGTTATGAAGCATGCCTCTACAAGCCCTTCTCTTTTCAGCTTCTGTGACAACCCAGTTCCGTAGAAGCCCTGGGCTTAGAACAACATCATTCCTTTCCTGTCTTCTCATCTGCACGCGCTCTCTAAAATCCCCTGTTGAAGTAAATAAGCTCTTAGTTGCTTGTCCTCTTCAAAGTGTGCCATCTTTTCTCTGCTGCATCTTCACTGATACAATAACTCTAAAACCCCAGTTATGGATGTACTGAGGAACTGAGATTTCCAAAAGAGATACTGGACTCTTGAGAGGCCTGACACACCCACTCTAGGGCTTATACTTTTGCCTCTTACATGTCTTCCATCCTCTCTCCATACACAGGGTAAATATATCCTACAATTTTTTCTTAATAAACTCCAAGTTTGCTGAAGAAAAGGAAGAGGAGGAGTAAGGACAAAAATCCTTATCCTCGGGAGTTTATACACTCCTTATAGAAGTCAATAAATATGCCAACACACAAATCAAATCCACTTCCAGCTATACTATTAAGGGAGTATGCATTGTGAGGAGGTGTGGAATAGATGGGCTGAAACTGTTTTTAAAAGGTTGGCCCGAAAGAGCCCTTCATGACAAGATGACAAGAAAGCATTGAAAAACTGGAATTGGTGACACTGGTTACTGATCAAATATAAGAAATAAAAAGGGGGGGCTGGAGAGATGGCTCAGTGGTTAAGAGCACTGGCTGCTCTTCCAAAGGTCCTGAGTTCAATTCCCAGCAACCACATGGGGGCTCACAACCATCTGTAATGAGGTCTGGTGCCCTCTTCTGGCCTTCAGGCATACATATAGACAGAATATTGTATACATAATAAAATAAATATTTAAAAAAAAGAAAGAAATAAAAAGGGAAAGGGATCAAGTAACCCCCAAATGTCTACCTAAGTGACTTGGGAAAGACAGTGACGCAGGTGGCAGATATGAAATAGGCATGTGTTCTCTGGCAGAGGTTGCAAACTCTGGGTTTGTCTTGCTCCCTCTTTTGGTAAGTAAATGTTACCAAAGCACAGCCTAGCCATCAGTTCACTCTCTCCCTGTAAACGCTTTCCCCAGAAAGTAAGAGGTGAGTACTTACAGCAGGCTACATGGTCCGCTAAGCTAAAAAGACTTACACAGCCCCCTACAGAAATTCTGTGTACTGATCCCTGGCCCCAATGTTGTAATTTGTAAGAATCTGCGGGCAGTCTTACAAACCAGCAATGTTTGGTGGCTAAAACAATAGTGCATTTACATAACTAATGTCTCATGCCTTTGAGTGAGTAGGAGAGTATTCATACACAAACTTAATCAGTGTAAGAGAAGTGTGGTAATTACTTCTCATCCTCAGATAAACTTGTCTAGGAGTTTCAGTTAATAAACCTGTATCCACCTGGAGAGACGGCCTAGTCAGTAAAGTGCCCACAGTCAGTGCGAGCATGAGGACGTCCTCTCAGATCCCTAGCACCCATGTTCACATGGTGATGAGTGCCTGTAACCTGTTGCTGGGTGACGGGGTGGGGGAGGAGCAGAGGCAGATGGATCCCTGGAACTCACTGACCAGCAAGCTTAGACAAATCCTGAGCTCCAGGTTCACTGAGAGACCCTGTCACAAGAAATGAGAGGGCAAGTGATTAAGGAAGACACCTAACATCAAGCAGCAGAAAAAACTCTACCCTTCATCACCAGACTTGTAGCTCTCAGCCTGCTGCTATTTTTCAAGACCCCACCCCATCTGTATTGTTTATTCTAACTGTTATTACCACCTAATCCTCCCAACAGCTACGTCGACATAATGATTCAAATCAGAGGATCCTCTACTCAACTCTCACTTTGCTACCTCTGAAGAAGACTCTACCACTGTCTGCAGGTTATGATGCTATGGAAACCACTGGCTTCTAGTCTAATAAATGATTCCCGAAAGGGGGGTCCTTCGCAAGTATCTGTTACTATGCTGTGCCATCTGCAAAGTAACTTGTTGCAAAGCTGAATTAGCATCATCCCCAAGGGCAACGGCTGTTTGAAATGATATATTTTATTTCAAAATAAGGCTGTGTCCACAAGATTATCCCTGCTCCTATTTTGAGAGCTGAATCTAATAAACAGCACAGACTGCTGGGCCATGCTTTGCTCGCCCACTCTTACTTCTTGTCCGCGTGTCTTTTTCTTTGCTACTATTTTTAGTAGTGCTTTTAGCCACAAGAGTGAGTCTGAGAGCAGGCAGATGTAGATTCAGGAAAGATAGATCGTGGCTTGAATTTATTCTCAAAAAGGATGAAAACCGAAACAGCCTTTTTGTTTTTAAAGGAGCATTCGGATCTGGTGAGCTAACTGCCAATTTGGGACAACCTTAAAAAAAATGATTTTTGTTACAGCATTCACGTTATAGAGCTTCGTTTGGATTATCAGGAATTTATAAACTTCACAGAAGATCTTTGGAGAGATGAGTAGCTGAATGAAAAACGTGGGATCCAGATATTAAATGGTCTGACATAAACTTCAACTCTGCCCCTTACTGTTTATTCTACCCGAGACAAGTCACTTAACCTCTTGAGACCAAGATTCCTGTTTAGAAAATGAAGAGTTGGATTGAGTCAACAAAGCACTTTCCAGTACTGACAGTCTACTGCCCTCTTGGTTCTAATGTAATCCCCCACTTTATGCCAAAACCCAACAGACACAAAGGTGAAATCCAACATGTGGTGATATGGATGAATTCAGAAACACACTTTTGATGAGGGTTCAGTATTTTGCTTTGTATTAACTCCAAGTATAAGTGTATGTCTGTGTGGGCACTGTATTGTGTGTGTATGTGTGTGTGTACACGTATGTGTGGTATGTACATTGCATGAGTGTGTATGATGTATTGTGTGTGTGTTTGTGTGGTGTGTGTGTATTTCATGTTTGTGTGGAGTGTGTGTGTTCATGTATGTGTGGTGTGTGTGCATGCATGTGTGTGTGTGGTGTATATCATGTTTGTATGGGGTGTATGTGGGTGTATATGTATGTGGTTGTGTGGTGTCTGGGTGTGGGTGTACTTTGTCTTAGTTCTGAAGATCTCAAATTAATAGAACACAATATTTATGGACCTGGGTCTATGTTCATGTGAATTCTTACATCTTTTTCCTAGAATTTCTGTCCTTGGGACACATGGAAACCATAAGACTCTCTCTTTGTTTAATTGGTAAGAACTTGGGTTGGAACATGAGATTTGGGAACTCCTGACTCAGAACCTCAGAGAGCCTGAACAACAGGGGGCTTTATATTGACTTTCAGATCGCAAGTCTCTCTCAAGTTTTCTTAGTAACAAATGACTTACAAACAAAACTGGTGATTAAATGTCATTTTTTGTGTGTTTCCTGTAATTAAAAGTCATTTCCTTAAAGTCACTCGCTGCTTAGTATAATGCTTTTATTGTGGCATTGCTGTAATTTTTCTGTGGAAAAAAGGTTATACCAATTTCCTTAACCTTAGAAGTCTTGGAGTGGAAAATTCTGCTGCAGACATACATACTTGTCAATAAATTTGAAAATAAAATTTATTTTTAAACTGGGAGGAGTAGAGGAAGGGGAACTGTGGTCTGAACATAATGTATGCAAGAAGAATTTTTGAAAATTGCATTTTTAAATAGTGTATGTCCCTATCTTGTGAGTCATGGTGTTAAGACACAGCCACTTAGGGTTGAGGAAAATAAAAGAAAAAAAACAGCACTTAGGAAAATGTGCTCAGGACAAAATGCAAACTTTCATCCGATGGCAAAGGCAGTTCTGCAGCTAAACACTCTAAATATATGTTTATTCAGAATCCTTTGTTCCTAAATAAAATTAAAATCATAATGCCACTGCACTAGGAGTAAATTAAGTATTTTATATATTCTTTAATTGTATTGTGCCACACTTATAAAATGAAAGGCTATCCATTGCAAGGTGTGTTTTATTTCTCCCCCCTCCCCCGAGGGAAAACTTGTAACAGATGAAAATACCCATTACTAGTTTTTTGGGTTTTTTTTAGTTACAAAATACTCTTTAAGCCTTATTTTGGATGACTATGTGTATAAAATTCTAAAAATAAATAATATAAAATTGTTGAGGCAGAAACTGGAGAGATGGAAGTGCTTGCTACATAAGTGTGAAGACCTGAGTTCAAATCTCACCAATCTCCACATTCCTATAACACTAGTATTGTTGGGGAGAAGACAGGAGGACAACTGGGTCTTGAGCCTGTCGCCCATTGTAAAATATTATTTTAAGATGTGTTATATTCGTTCATATTGTAAAATATTTGTTTAATGATGCAAATACTTTTATGTTGCATTTGTTTAACTCTGTGAAGCTGTGTTACTTGTTACTTTGCCTATCTAAAACACCTGATTGGTCTAATAAACTGCTGAATGGCCAGTAGCGAGGCAGGAAAAAGGATAGGCAGGGCTGGCAGGCAGAAAGAATATACAGGAGGAATAATCTGGGAAGAGAAGGTACAAGAGAAGAAGGAGGAGGACACTGGGAACCAGCCACCCAGCTATGCAGCAAGTCACAAAGTACACAGAGAAAGTAAGAAGCCCACATGCAAAAGGGAGATGGGATAATTTAAGAAAAGCTGGCTAGAAATAAGCTAAGCTAAGGTTGGGCTTTCATAAGAAAGAAAAGACTCAGGGTGTTTACTGAGGCACTGGGTGGCATGCTCCCCAAAGAACCAAAGAGTAAGGAGGAAGAAGAAGAAGGAGAAGGAGAAGAAGAAGAGGAAGAGGAGGAGGAGGAAGATGAAGAAGAAGAAGAGGAGGAGGAAGAGAAGAAGAAAGAAAGAAAGAAAGAAAGAAAGAAAGAAAGAAAGAAAGAAAGAAAGAGAAAGAAAGAAAAACCAACTATACCAGCCAGTTGAACAAAAGACCCTGTCTCAAGGGAATAAGATAGAGCAGGGCACACAAAGCCCTTATCTAGCCTCCGTGTGTGCAAATAGGTACATGCTCCCACCCTCACACATATTCACAGACCACCCCACCAAACTCCCCACACAGAAGAAATATGGACTCAATTTTGAGCAAAGTGGGTTTTATTTACTTACTTATTTATTTATTTTTACTTTTAATATACTGCTGGAAGGTTTTTTTTGGGGGGGGTCTTTCAATCTGGAATTAGTCACCCTTATCTTCCTTACTTCCTCACCTTAGCTCCACATTACCCTTAGCATAATTCATAGAAAGCTAAAATTGTCTTATTCCATTTCTTCTTATAATGTTAAAAACTTCATAGTTGAATTACATATAAATTCCTAGATCTAAAATAGATTTGTCTCTGGTTTGTTTTTCTACTTAGTGAGGAAGTATGCTGATCTGATACTATTTAGTATAAGCTAATTCAATATGAATTAACTTGAAACATATTGCAAGTCATAGATGCTACAAGTTTAAAGCTGATGTTGCTTCCTTCGCTGATGGGAAAAGAGGAAGCCTACCCACACACTAGCATCATTCCTGGCACTTAAGTATAGTATGGAGAAACCCTGCCCCATCTAGGAGAGCTACCAGCCTACAGCAAGAAAAATGGCAAAGCTCTGGCTTCTGCGTGTAATAATCATGAGAAGATTTTGTGATGGGCCCTGGCCTTGTTTTGGGGGGGGTGTATGTGTGTATAAGTCATGGTGCTTGTTCTGAGCACAAGTAGTTAGATGGAGAATAACATTGAACAGCACAATAATAAAAATGTCCATCTACTGATATTATAATACCCTCTACAGTGTGTTTGCCTAGTGGTGCCCAGACCCACTTCACTAAGTCTACACACTCTCTGTTAGCTGCTGGGACTATTGGTTGCCAGATACTCACATTTTCTCCCACATTCTGCTGACAGGAGTCCAGCCTGTGAGCTTTGCCTCCCTTTCTTCCCATTCCTATCACTTCCCTCACTGACGTCAAGAACTACGACACTGCAGCACAGCTGTATGTCCAGTGTCCAGCCCCTTGCCCTCTTCTCCTGGATCATGCCAGGTATAGACCTCGCTGGAGTGTGAAAGTAGCCCAATATTAAGCCTCTCCACCGACGCAGTAATCCAAATCAAACCAAATTAATAAGACCAAGTTTAACAAACAGAGCAAAGCAACTCCCGGGTAATTCTGGGGTAAGGAAGCAGGAGAGAAATCACCACAGGGAAGGTTTAAGGACCAGGTCTTAAATACCCTGTAGGCGTGACCTTGAGCATCTAGGGGGAGGAGCCGTCGCTTGGCGTGCTTTGAGGGGAGGGGGGGGGAGCAGGGTCTGGAGAGAGGGGAGTGAGGCCGAAGTGCAACTTCCACCTAAACAGAGTGAGACTATATCCAACTCCATGGCTCTCCACTATACTTTTCCATCTCAGGGATTCCCTTCTCCATTGATTTAGGTGCACTCTAGCCGCTTGCACAAGCTCTGCTCCCAAAGAGACCATCAAAAGACAGATATTTAGTTTGAGGAAATAATTTTATTTGCTATCTGAATTATACAATATTTACAAATTAATACGTGCATATCTGTGTCTGTGGAAGGTCGATTAATTAAAGGTGATGGCGAAAGCATTTCAGCCTATTCTATCCTACATGATTGGAGAGGCCAGGCCCTGGAATGCCACTGAGTCTGGCACACTCTAATCACTGTGTTCCCACGGAGAACAAATGGCTCCCAAAGCATGGCAAACCTAGTAGGAATGGGATGAGAGTTCCTAAAGGAGAGAGTGTTGGAAGATTCTGTGTCCAGTGTCTGTTTCTGTCATGTTTCTTTTTTTAATTATTTTTATTGAGCTATACATTTTTCTCCACTCCGTACCCTTCCTCCCTTCTCTCCTTTCTACCCATGAACCCCACACTCCCAACTTACTCAGGAGATCTTGTCTTTTTCACCTTCCTATGTAGATCCATGTATGTCTCTTAGGGTCCTCTTTGTTGTCTAGTTTTTCTGGGGTTGTGGCCAGTAGGCTGGTTTTTCTTTGCTTTATGTCTAAAAGCCACTTATGAGTGGATACATAGAAGCAGCCGCTCTCAACATAGGGGCCATAACCCCTTTGGGGGTCTTATATCAGATATCCCATATATTTAATATTTATTATGATTCATAATAGTAGCAAAATTACAGTTAGGAAGTAACAACGAAATAATTTTATGGCTGGAGGTCACCACAACATGAATTTAGAATCAAGTAAAGGCTTGCAGCATTAGGAAGGTTGAGGACCACTGGTCTGAACTCTACTTATTTAACTATTCTCCCTCTGAAAAACTCTTTCTGCTTACACCTTCTCTGAATTGTACCCACCATTCAAGGCTTGCTGTGCTCTCTGTCTTCTGTTCCTTAGGTCATTCCAAACTCCCCCTGCCTCAGAAATCCTTCCAACTTCATATATACTTGGTGGCTGAGATCGTCTTTAAACACCACCCCCATGTTACAAAGCAAAGTCCGTAAGATCATTCTATGGGTCCCTTCCCTCTAACTCCTGTCCCTGCTGTATTTATGCATGACTGCCTTCCCTCTAGCTCTTGTCACCAGGAGTTTTATGTGTTTATGTCCCCTTGCCTTAACTCCCTTGGAAAGGGCTAAGCTTTACACAGATTCTTCAGCAATGCTCAGCATGTAGCAGAAACCAAGCGAATATTCACTGACGGTGTTGACGTGGATATGTAGTGCAGTTAAGTTGCAAAACAGTCTGTCTTAATGGTGCTATCAGAATTTTGTGAGATACTGCTGATTAAGATCTTTTCCTGCCTTGAGAGATTATCAAAAGATTGTTGGAGTTGCCGTGGAGTGAGTGTTTTCTTGAAAGCAGAAATATTACATTTAAGCTCAAGGAGGCTTCAATTCTTGTATAGATAAACCTCTATTCTTCCCCTAGACACAAAATGGGATGATATGACTCTGTACCTTTTCTCTATAAGGAAAAGGGTCTCAATACAGTAAAAACATAGGTATTTGTAGTGTGAAGAGAGAATTGGGTGTCTGTAAGGAGAGGTCATTTTCTTCCATTAGCAACTTTTGTGACTAACTCATATCTCAAAACCTGTTCAAGAAGAGATATGCTTTTGAAATTCTGTTGTTGTTGCCACTTTTGTTGTTTTGAGAGCAATTTAAAAATTTGGTTTTATTTTTATTTGATTTTTATTTACAAAGATTTTATTTTATTTAGGTGTGTGCATGTGTGTGTATGCACACATGCATGTGCATGTGGGGGTCAGGTATTGGGGCCCTGGAGCCTGGAGCTGCAGTTACAAGTGGTTGTGAGCTGCCCAATTTTGAGTCCTGGGAGACAAAGTCCAGTCCTGTGCATGAGCAGCAAGCTCCTTTAACCACTAAGCCAGTCCTCCACCCAATTCTGAAGTTCTTGAATAACTAGGAGATGGTGGTAATGATACTCAGTTTGACTGGATGACCTCTGAGTTATCAGAATGGTCACTCTGCCCCAGTTCAACCTAGAACACGGTACAGAATTATCATGGCAGAGTGAGGTCAAGTCCTCCCCTTGAAAGTTGCCAAAGTTGAGTCCATAGTGGAGTCTTAGTCAGCCTACTTCAGATGAGAACTGTGTGGGACTACCATGTAGCGGGCAGTCAAAGTGGTTGCCAGGCCCTGGGGAAGGACTCCCACTGCCTGGAAGAGTTCTACGGGATTGAGTTCCTCAACAGCAGGCCTGGGAGGGAGCCCAACCTGCCCACCTCATGTCTGCAGAGCCAGAACTCTCATGATAAACAACAGAGAGCAAAGAGTACCCTCTGACATGAGGCTGTTCCACAATGCCACCGGGGGTACCTTTCCTTACTGCTGACAGTGTAGAAGCCCACAGGAAACAGAAGGGAATACTCTGGGTTAAATAGAAGGCCAGAAGGTTTGGATAAAAATGAATATGATTACAACATAATAAGAATGACTGACTAACCAATTTATGGAGAGGCTAGTACAAAAATAAGGAAAAAAGTACCCTCAAAGGTATAAATTTCTTTCCTTCCCCCATAATCTCTCACAGTCTGCCATAGTTTATCATCATTTAATGTTATGATAGTTCCAGTACGGGAGAGTCAGGAGGTGAGCAATGACCCTTATAGGTTCTAGGGCTGGATGACAAGTCCAGCAGCCTGCTGCCCTTTGATCTGACAGCTCCCAAATTCCTCCATCCCACATGTCACCCTTCCCACGGCATTGCAATCACAACATCAAGACACATTCCGACATCCCAGTACAGCTAGCGAGGCATTGCTGGTGCTGTTAGCATGGAGCAGGACTGCAGCCAAGCAAGCAATTCATCTTCCCCTCTTTGCTCCTGCACTCTTACCAGATTTCTGGTCCCACGTCATTTATGTCCTTACATTGCTTATGATATAAGCTGTGGACTAAAAAGGTGATACCTAAAATCTGCATTTCCTGTTCTTCTCAAAAATCTAGACAGACTCCTCCTGCCCGGACATAAGGAACAGCAGCCTATTAAACAGACTGTGACCTTCCTGAAGTGCAGATTGCCTGGCCCTAATAGTTTTACCAGCAGTGCTGCCTGCTAGGATCCAGTCTCATCCCACTTATATGGGAATATACTGTTTATCCATCAAAGCAATTTGGGCTGGGGCCCAGAAGTTCTGAGACAGGCCAGTGAAGGCCCTTAAAAGGGCAAGAACAGAAAAGCCCAGGAGACAGATAAAAATCAAAATGCTAGCAAATGAAACACTTTTAAAAATGATTAGGAACACATAAGGCAAGGCGCTATTACTTTGTAGATAACATGTATGATACCACTTTTAATATAAAAAATTCTGAGTTCACCATGGGGTTATTATAAAAAGACTTCTCTCTTTTTGTTAATCTAAAAGGTATTCTAAGTTCAAGAATTTAAACCACAAACTTTCAATAAAACTCAGAAAAGAAAAACAAAACATCTGAACATGTGTGTTTGGACATGTGTTTATAAAGCAAAGCTAAACACAAAAATAGATAAATCAAGGCTCTTTAAGAGTCTGAAGGATCCTTGTAAATGATACAGTTGAAGTCCTTTACTCCCTAAATATGGCTATTTAGTGAGAATAAGTAACCTGCCCTGTCAGTCACCTTGAAAACAGTGGATGGCACCAACCCAAAGGATATCAATCGACGTAGACAATTATTGAACACGCAACTGTTCAGTGTATACATATGTATCTTTAGAGCTGTGACTCTTTATATATTACATATTCACAGCATCCACACGTATCTTTATATTTGTTTCGTATTGGCTCTATATGGCAAAGAAAGCCTTTTCTGTTTATTTCCAAGAACACATATACTCAACGTGATGATTGTTAACATAGATGTAGATGAACTAGCTCATTAAATACATAATGAATTACCTCCGTATTTCTTATAGCACTGAGCAGAGCATCTTGTATGTATGTTGATCAGCTTTAAGAAATTAATAAGTCATCTTTGGGTCCACATTATGCCAGGTTTGCTGCTTAAGACAACACTCAGGAAGCAGCAACAGGTTTTCCAGTCCCCACCAAGGGCTCTACTGCACCTCCATGTGTTCTGATGAGGAAATGGAAATGTAGACACCATCGGTGACAACACATTGCTGGAATGTCTGAAAGCACAGTTTGTCATTTGGTACTTTTTATGTAAAACATACACTTGCTTATCTTTTTGTACAGAACTATTATTATTCCCAACTGGACTGTGACCTCTCTGAGAACAGATGAAGTAATTTTCTCTTTGTACAGCTGCTCCGTCCCTACTTCCAGTAAGTATCTATTACTAACTTAACCGTGATATTAATTAGTAAAAAAAATTATCATGAGGATTAGAGAACACGATGGTCTTAAACCTTTCCATGGAAAGGGAGTCCAATTCATGGCTCCCTGATGACAGGCTGCCTCATGAATATAAGGCAGCAGAAGCAATGCTGGGCACCTCCTGAGCCTGGGTTAGGGAGGGGACAGAGCTCCAACTGACACTCTGCCCAGACTGCTGGCTTGGAAACTCCCTGCCAATATGTGAGAAGTTTGGCTCCTTTGAAGCTGCCCTACTGGAAAGACCACATGCAGAGATCACAGGAAGCTAAAGAGAAACACCCAAGGAGCCCCTAGCCTAGGTCCTACTGTCTCTGAGCCTCCTGCTTTAAAACCTGTACTCACTGTAGCTCAGGGGAGGAGAGGTGAACTTTCTCCTCAGTGCCCCACTGAAATCACAGCCCACAGAAGCCACAAACAGAATGCAGGGCTGTGCTGTGTCGCTGCTGTCGTGATATTCCATTGCACAGCTTTAAGTAACCAAAATGAGAAGTTAAATGACCTCCCAACATGGCAAAATAACAATATCAAAGCACTGGAGTAGTGCAAAGACTAAATGTTACTAAAACTAATTCATTTCTTTTGGTAAAACCATCATTCCCAGAAGGAATTTTATTAAACAGAGTCTGAAGTCTTGGCTTGTTAGTGTTATCAAGATCTTTTAAATCATCAGTTATTTACTTTGATCTGGCCTGCATGCTGCGCGCTCCACACATACTATCTCAGGACAAAGCCATAGGAATGCCTTGCAAATGTGTAAGAAGGACATGAACATCAAAGGTCGGTGATGTTTCCTGGAGGCTGGCAGGACTACCAACTTGCTTTTCAAAAGCGTAAATGGAATTATGGAGCTACTAAGGTCCCTGAAGTCACAAATCAGAATAAAGAACTGGATGAAGTTATGTCTGACTCTGCATCCAGTACGTGTTTCTCTCCTTGTTCTTTAGCCAGCCAGGTGAGTCCTCTGAGGCCCAGTGTGGTCCCCTTATACAGTGATTATAAATAAACACTTTGCCACAGCATCACAGTCTCAGAAGTACCAAATTGGGTAGTTCATTAGCAACTGTTCTGTAAATAGCACTTAAATTAGGCTGAATTTATAACTATAACTTTCAAAAGCGCTTCAAATTAATGAAAATTTAACCTATTCTTATTTTTGAGTCATTGGTTACAGAATACTTCAAAATAAATTAAGATGCATATGCTGTGTTTAAATGAGTTCGGAGGGAAATATCATTTTTGTATCAGGATGCAAATGCTATGGTGATTTAATTATTGCTAACGGTGCTTTAAATATTCAAACCCTCTGCAAGAAAAAAGTAACCTGATGCTACAGCCTTCAAACATGGATCCTTGGAGACTAGATTCTCCTCCAGGCAGGCTGTCTTTATTTGTGTGTTTTATGTAATTTATAGGTAAAAATGATAGCGTGTGTTCACTTGTTTTGGGGAAAGAAAAGTGATACCTTTTATTAGATCCTCAAAAGAATCCAAGACTCAGAAAAGGTCAAGAGCCTCTGTCCTGGACTATAAATAGAAACAGAAGCAATGCGAAATGTCATCTGCCCCAATCATCCAACTCAAAGTTAATTCTGCCCAGGGTATGCTGCAATCCCTCCAGAAATACCATGGGCCCTGTCCCTTCACCTTCTATCTCTAGGGAAAGTCAGATCTCCTGCAATTTTTTTTGCAAGCTTTGGGCTGAATTCCTGCACCTTACAAGATTTGTTCCAAATTCCAGTAGCTGATATTTATCACAAGTCTGAACTTCTGTCCCCATTTTCATCTCTAAAATCCCTAAAGGCAGTATCATGCTCTCCCCTAGGCCTAATTCCTACAAGCTGCCCATAAAAGAGCCTCACAAGAGCCCAGCGCTCTCAGTGTACTACGCGGTCTGGAGTAGACAGTGTTACCATCCTTAGGAATGCCCACAACACGATCCACACAGTCCACAGCTTCATTCCCCACAACTAGCTTGCGTGGGCATGAACCCAACGTTCTAACATCCGTGCACACTAACAAGGAAATGCCAATGTATTCATACAATCCCAAGTGAAAACAGGAGATAGATAGAAAGGTCATTGAAGGGTCAGATTCAGGTCAGAAAAAAGGAAGTCAGGATTCTTATAAGAGCAAATAAGAACTTTCCATGACTCGTTTTCACAGTTATTGAACTTTTCAAAGCGGGCTGGATTGGTGGTTCAGCAGTTACCAGCACTGGCTGCTCTTCTAGAGGACCTGAGTTCAATTCCCAGCACCCGCATGGCAGCTCACAATTGTCTGTAACTCCAGTTTCAGGGGGTCTGCCCTCACAGCAATGCACATAAAATAAAGAAAAAAAAATATTTTAAAAGGAATCTTCTACAATATTTGGACATGGACACACGCAGAGGTTTTCATTTTTAAATATCATTTATCACTACCATAATAGAAGACAATACTATACAACTTAAATTATCCATTTTTCATTAACTGACAAAATTGTTTTAGGGCAACAATAACAACATTATATATGAAATAAATAAGCTTCTGACATTAGTAGTGTCTACAAATATATTTAAGTATATACTTAAATCTTCCTTTCAAAATATTTAATAAAATTATATATTTTGCCTTCTTTTTAAATTTTTCTCTCTCTTCCTCTCTTGTCTATTTTTCCTGGGTCACAGGAATTTGAGAAATAGTTTAGTTTTTAGTCTCATTAGATTTCATATAACTCTGCCTTGTTTTGTTTTGTTTTTTATCACTAAAGCAAAAAGGTGTTAGTGAGCGGTTTCTCCCTTTGAGATTGCTTTACTAGTGAATTAAACTGGCCGATTATATTCCCACAGGTATAACCCATACATGAAACCTCTGTACCATTCAGGGACCAGAGAAGCCTGAGGATGCACAATGCTGTAGTATGTCAAGAGCAACCCAGGTCTCCAACTAAGATGATGGCAGCCCAGATGCTCATAGCAGCCGCAGGTTTGATGCCAGTTCTGACATAACACAACCAACCTGTTTCTATGATTTCAGTTTCATATGCTTTTAATGTAACTCATTTCTTAGTAGGTGATCTATTGACACAACTGTGGTGGTTTAAGTGAGACTGGTTCCCATAGTTTTAAATGTTTGAATGTTTCGTCTCCAATTAGTGGAACTATCTGGGATAGACTAAGAGGTATGGCCTTGTTGGAATGGGTGTGGCTTTTTTTGAAGATGTGTTGCTAGGGGCGGGCTTTGAGGTTTTAAAAGTATCCCCAGGCCCAGTTTCTCTCTGCCTGTTGCCTGTGAATCACATTGTAAAACTCTCAGCTACTGCTCCAGTGTCATGCCTGTCTTCTTCTCACCTTGATGATCATTGACTTTTCTGGTTGTTTGAATAAAAATGTGCCCCATAGAATCATAGGGAGTAGCATTATTTGAAAGGATTAGGATGTGTGGCCTTATTGGGGCAAGTGTGTCACTGGGGATGGGCTTTGAGGTTGTAGAAGCTCAAGCCAAGCCCAGTGGCTCATTCTCCTTGCCTGCTGCCTGTGGATCCAGCTGTGGAACTCTCAGCTACCTCTCCAGCACCAAGACTGCCTATGTGCCACCATGCTTCCTGCCATGCTAGTAACTGACTCAACCTCTGAACCTGTAATCAAGCCCCAGTACTAAATGCTTTTCTTTATAAAATTTGCCATGGTCATGGTGTCTCTTCATAGTAATAGAAACCCTAACTAAGATAACTATCCCTCTAAAACTATAAGCAAACCCCCAACTAAATGCTTTCTTTTTTGCCTTGGTATTTTGTGACAAAACTTTTCTCAAAGAGATGCCACACAAATGTCTAGTTACCTCAGATAAAGAACTCATGGCTGATCAATATAAAAATACCACCCAAGTCCAACTTGGTGAACCAATGATTGTATTGAGGTTACTTATAGGACTATGGATGATGGGAGTTACTGGTAGGAGCAGAAATGACTCAAAGACAGCAACATCACCAAAACCCACTCCAGCACGGGTGACAGTTCACAGAAGATGGGAAACTGGAACACACTGAAAGCCTGCAGGGAGCTCAGCAGGTGGGACAGTGCCCTTTCCAAGTGATTCTAGTCTAAACCCCTTCCAGGCAGCTTGGCTGGTTTCTGCTTTTTTGGGGTAGCTGGTCTAGTCTCAGAGTCTTCTTGGAAGCTTGGTTTGTCTAAGAGTGACTCTCAGCAGCTTGACTTGTTTACTTTGGGAAGGGAAGAGCCCAGTGAATCTGGTCAGTTTTAGGGACTTCCTGAAGCAATTTTGAGTTGTTTATCTTTCTGCTTAAGGAGTTTCCCTGCAGGTTGGAATGTTTCTGTCTCAGGGGAATTTGCTAAACAACTGTTTGCCATGCTGTCTCTTCATGACCGTAGAACAGTAACTAAGACAATTACAAAAAATTCAAAAGATGAAAATTTATATAAATGCTGCTCAGCCACCCAGATTGCCTTCACTGGATGCAATCAAGCTCGTGTGTTTCTTTTATATGTTTTATTCATTTACAAGTAAATATATACATAATAAATACATGTATGCATGTTTACACATATATGTATATATATTTTTATATCTGTTTGTACATAAACACATAAATGGTATAGGCTTACAAGC
Organism: Ondatra zibethicus; assembly: GCA_004026605.1. Taxonomy (NCBI): domain Eukaryota; kingdom Metazoa; phylum Chordata; class Mammalia; order Rodentia; family Cricetidae; genus Ondatra; species Ondatra zibethicus. The sequence continues at coordinate 28,421 of PVIU01007233.1, read as the reverse complement.
ATAGTTTTCTGTGCCTTCCTTTGTGTATTTTACTATTGGATATCATGTTATATTACAATACAAGAAGGTGTACAGGGCTACAGGATGCTTGTGCATAATGAGGACTGACCATATATGTTTTGGCAAAAAGGAGTTCAATTATGGCTTTGAGAAGATGCTGAAAAGGAATTGTGGCTAAAATGGGTTGCTTAAAATGGATGACAAAAAGAAGGAACCAAAAAGTAGGTAGACCTCTCTACGAGGCCAAGTCATCTCCAACAGTTGTAAAGGGAGAATTGAATGATGATGTCATAGGGTAGAGCTACTAGGAAAATTTGTTTAAGAAGAAAAAATTTATAGCAAGTATGTTTGTATGAAACTAGGAACAATTAATTACAGAAGGAAGCTGAAAGCTGAATGATAAAAAATGATAACTACAGGAGGCATGGACTACCCTCAATGAGCATGCAGACAGTTCACCCAGAGTGCCAGCAGGAAAAGCAGAGTCTATGGGCACAAACAGAGGCAGGAGCAACAACAGGAGCAAGAGAGGGCACATGTGAAATCACTGTCATTTGCTTCTAAATTATCACCCAGAAAAGCAGCACCAGAAGGTAGAGGAGTATGAGAGAGAAGTGCTCATTTAGGGAGAAGAGAACAAATAGGCGTGTTGCTGGAACCTCTGAAAGATGAACTAAAGTTAGTGGTTAGGTTAGTGGTGAGGAGATTAAATGGGGATGAGTCAATGTGTTTGTGTGCTTTTCTTAACAAGACTGACAGTTGGATGGATAGATGATAGATAGCTAGATGATAGATAGATAGATACATAGATAGATAGATAGATAGATAGATAGATAGATAGATAGATAGGTAGGTAGATAGATAGACAGACAGATGATAGACAGATAGATAGTAGGGGACCAAATACAACTGTAGTTTCTGGAGTTTGGGTAGATGCATACAATAAAGAGGGCAAAAACAGAGCAATATATCCCTGTTCTCTGGCACACTTACCTTCGCCTTGAAGGTGGCAGGCAATAATAAGATAACCCCCATGGTGTTGCTATGTACTGTGGTATATAGATTCCTAATTTGAAGGATATGCTTGACCCAATCAACCAAGCTTTCAAGAAAGCATTAAGACTTCCTTCTGCTGGAAACAAATCAGTGTAAATATACAGAAGCCAGCAATAAAATTCTGCTGCCAATTCTATGCTTCTAATCAATGCAGCTGTGAAACCTAAGGAGATTTAGCTAAGGGCTTGATCCCCTGTCATCTATGCAATAGCACATAGGTGTTGTTTTAAGCCACTAAGTCTCTGAAGATTTGCTCTTACCACCTAGAAAACAAATACAGAGGGAGAGAGGCAAAGGAGTGAATGTTAGACAAAGACTGGTCATAAAGAAGATTACAGAAAGATTCCAAGTAAGGAGAAAAGTGGGGCATGAGGGAAGTGAGGTACAATGGATGAATGGATCAATACATTTTTTTTATCAATACTCACTATTTAAAATGTTCTCGATTCCATACTAGAAGAAGCTTCAAGTAAAATAGTGCTCTCTGCTTGGCAGAGGAAGAACTGCCTTACCATGATATTGTGGCAGTTCTTCCTGGCATAAACGGTGGCCATTACAAGGCTGTGGGGATGTCTGCACTTCAGTGTGCTTTGGACCCTCAGAATGTCTTCAAGTGTACTGGCCTCTCTGAGCGCCCCAGCTCAGCTCCTACAACCATGAAAAAGTTCAACTATTGAGTTGATGCTGAAACTTACAACCAATTTGTGTAAGCTCCGCAAAGGAATATCCTTTCCAAAGAGACTGAAGCAGAAAAGAGGAGAATATTTTCATGAAAAACCACTGGAATTCAGACACTGGTGGAAAGAAGAATTGGGTGATGCTGGGAGAAGAACCGGGAGCCTAGTGTGGATTCTGAATAGAGAAAAGAGATGCTCACTAAAGACAGCCATGCAGATATAGCTCTGCCATAGAACAATTCAGGGTAAAACCTGTGTTCCAGAAGACTGCATCAAAAGATCAGGCTTCAAAGTGACTTTACATGACACCAGCCCCTCAGAAAAGCTCTCAAGTTGAAATGAATTACCCGCACCATTGTGTACTCATTTTTTTTTCCTTTTTGCCAAGCTATTCCCTTGTGTGGTCTTACAATACCACATCTATGACCAGGAACCTTCAGAAATGTGAAACTGTTCACAACAAAATTATATTTAATTCAAAATAGTAAAACTCTGCCAGTATAGCCCTTATGAGAAAGAGTGGAGTGTCAAGGATGACCAAAATCAAAAAAGAAATCAAAGAGACAGAGGCTATTGTAACAAGGACAAGGTTAGAAGTCACTTGTTCAGATCTTTAGTGAATAAATACATAATGAAGTTTCCGATCTTACACTGTCCAGCTGTTTGTGTGCCAGCATAGGAATTTATTCAGTTCATTACAATGGAATGGTACAGAGCTGACAGGCAACTTCAGTAAACAGTATTTTCCCTAAACACATCAAAGCATCATTGTTCATTAAACCCTGGCCGTTGTCCTTCAAAAGCTGTTTTGTGCACTAGAAAATAGTCTACTTAGTGCTTTTTCTGTTCTTTAGCTGGCTTTCACTGTCTACAAAGCCATGGTTATAAGGGAACACCCATGTACAAGAAAAGAAAATTCTAGAAATAAGAAGATAGCTAACTGGACTTTTGTAATACTGGTTTCATGAAAATATTGTTTCTGAGCAATCAAAATTTGAATTAGTTTGTCAATAATAAGAATTGTAACTGTCATCGTGGGATTCTAATGATCTTTGAGTCAGTCTGTTGTCTATAACCAGACACCATACTCAGAGAGCTGTTTGACAAAGGCGAACCCAGCCTCAATCTCTACATGCTCCTTCTTGACGTTTTCTTCTCCGTCTGGTCCCCTACCACACAAAGGTCTATACTTGGTACTTGCACCATTCGTGAGCAAGCTTCTTCCACCCTTGGTTACAAGATCAGCATCATCTGAAAACTACCTCAGATTCAACCTCAACTCTGATCCCAAATCCAAATTGCCACATATATACACGTGTGTGTGTATACATACACACCACACAACTTGGTATTTTGATATATTTTTACACTAGGAAATGGTGACCACAGTCAAGCTAGCTAATATATCCAGGACCTCACAAGATGATTGGTGTTCTGGTGAAAACACTTAATCAACTTTCTTAGTATATAGATATGAAGTGTTACTCCTGTTAGAATTATTCCTTAAATACAAATCTAGGTGCGTCATTTCTCTGCGTGTGGCTTTCAAAGCCTCCTGCTGTATTTTGAATAAGAGACAAAGTCCTCCCGGTGACGTTCTGGGATCAACTAGAGCTCTGGCTCCCCCGCAGGCTCCAGGCACCCTGGTGCCCGTTGGCCAGATCCTGTTTTCCACACGATGTGTCCTCCCTCTGCCGAAGGAGCTTCCAGCAGATCTTCTGCCAGGGCCCTCTCATCCAAGTCTCTGATCAAACACTGGAGCTTGGCATCCCTGCCCGTTACACACTCTCTCATCATACTCTCTGCTCTCTTCAGCTGCTTTACTTCATCACAGAATCTTACGCTGTTTAAAAATAACTTTCTACGTGCCTTATTTCCTCACTGTCAGCTCTCTAATGGCAAGGACCTTTTCTAAAGTACTATCGCGGTCATGCCAAAAATAGTACCTCACACCATAAATATTCATTGGGTAGTATTAGAGGATTATTTTGGACAGTAGAAACTAAAGCTTCTGATGCGACCATTTTCAGTGGGTGTTAATACCCACAAACCTGGTACTTTAAGACATTTGTTAGCAGAGTTAAGTTTCTGCTGGATTCTTCAAGGAAGAAGTCATTGCATTGCCTGTTTCAAGGGGTACCTGCACTTTGGGACTTGTGACCCAATCCTCCAATCAAAGTGCACCATGGGGTCCAGCATCCCATCTCCTGACTCTCATTCTTCCTGTGTTTTATAAGGACCTTAGTAATGACATTGAAGCCACTTGAATAATCCAGTGTACCATCCTTCTCAGGGTCCTTAATTCAGTCAACTTTACAACACAAAACCTCTTTTGTCACATAAAGCAGCATATTCATACATTCCAGAGCTAAGACATGAGGGGCTTGGGCCATTATACCATAATCTGTCACAGGAACTTTCATCAGTTGGCTCATCATTAACTAGTGAATAAGTATCAAGGACTGATCTTAATTTTGAGCTTTTCCCCCACTCTGTTGTACAAATTCTACTGCTGATGCTATTCCTTTAGGCTTAGGTGTAATGTGAGCAAAGCTGGAGAGAAGACTGGGGACTGGGATGGTGGCGGCCTTCGTTCTGTCTTATCAATCTCTCCTCTCTATCAGGGGTTTTGATAGCCTGTCACAGGTAATCCTTATCAGTTAATGTACAGACTTGTTCTCTATCTACCAACAATGCGCTCATGAAAACCATCACAGTTGCTGGAGGTGAAGACTTATAGGGCTCTGAACTAAAGAAATAGTAGGAGGAGAGCCTCTGTCTCTTTCTAAGCACTCGTTTCTCCCATTCACTCCCATGTTTATCATCTCAGTCATTTTTGATAAGAATTGATGTTCATGGGTGGAGATTGAATCTATACCCAAGTCCAAGGGAAGAAAAGAGAGGCCAAGACTGATCCAGGTGCCTCTAATGGCCACACCTTCTCCTATATTCTCAAATTTCTATCCAAGCAAAGGAGAGATTCCCTGCTGAATCTTCATTCATTATTAATAAGTATGACAGGGAATAAAGGAAGCATGAACACTAGTGAATTGCTTCTGGAATTTTCTTCGGGCATATCAAACGTAAGACAGAGGCATGGGCAAATTAAAATTCTTGAGTGGGTTAGCTTAGTTAGAATGCTCTACGTAGTAAATACATTAGAAACAAAGCTGCAGCCTTTGCCAGGCATTACATATTGTCCATTTCTTCTATGAAGTTACATGGGATTAAGTTGGGGGCAGAGCAGTTAAGCCCAGGAGAATACTAATAGCAGGATTCTGAAGCAGACCTGGGAAGGGACACTCATCATCACGGTGGTACACGCCCTCGTGGGAATGATGGCTTTTGATGAAGTAGTTACCGGGTGATAACAACTGGTGCTCTCATCTACCAGGAATGGCTCAGAAGTCCTTTCACTGTGATTTGCCCTGAACTCAGCACTCCACTCCCTATCGCCACCAATATATGTCATTTACACATGCAACTAGTATAAATTGAACCTGTGCAATGAAATAAATTGCTGAACTTTGGGGATGTAAGATTATTTAAAAAAAACTAGTTCTTGCCTTAAAGAAAATAAAAATATAATTATGATAAAAATAGGTATTAAAGTATTTACTATAGGATCCTTGTATATTTTATCACGTGTAACTGGACCATTCAGGGCAGGTTAGTAAACTCTGTTTGATGGGCAGCAGAGATAGAGTCAGGGAAGACTTTAGGGAAAGGGGGCCTTTAAGGAATATTTATATTCTTTAAAATTTGGAGGGAAAGGTAGGCAATGGGTAGGGAAACTAGGATATTTCTAGACAGAAGTGATAACATGAGCAAAGATGCAGAGATACGGGGAAAGAACCCTTTACTTTTCCTGCTGTCATCTCCCAGACACCCATCTCCGCTCCATCACTCCCATGGAACCTTCCCAGGAACCACTGTGTACTTATCTGTCATTTCTCATGTGAGCCAAACAGACCTACTTGAGACAGTAGTGGAAAAACAATCAGAGATGTGATCCATCATTAAGTTAAAACACAACACTGTCTAGTTTTGTATGTGTGCTTTTCATATGTTCATTAACCAAAGAAATAAAAACATGAGGTAAATAACCAAGGGGTAAAAAGGAATTCTCAAATTTTCCTTTCCTCCCTCATTTTGCATTAATTTATTTATCCATCAATTAATCTATAGTAAGAAAAGCCCATAGTTATGGGAATCCCCTAAATGATCACGTCAGCAGACAATTAAAAATGTGACCAAATACGTTGTTTTACTTACACTGCAAGCTTATCTGGGGATCAGTATCATGGAAACGAAGTATTTCCAAGTCTAATGTCAACGTGAGTGCAAAAATAGCTCACCGGAGTGTTTCCCTCAAGCAAAACAAATCTTTCTCCAAGGTCAAAATATTAGGGACATTCAGCATTGGGGATAGAAAACTCTGCCATAAATACCAAAATATTGGCAGAACTATGAACGATTTATGACTGGCCACTTAGTATGAGGTTTTAATTTCAGCAAATTCCTCCTAAACAGCTGGGCTCTGCATTTGCAATGAACTACCCTGAATAATGGTCCAAAAGCAAATACCGTGAGCAAAGCTCCCAGTACTAGAAGTACAGTCTTTAAGACACTGACCTTTTTTAAGTTCATAGTACTTGTGTTTCACCACTACCCACATTCACCATTTTCCTTTCTTTCCAATTCAACGCTCCAACTTTTACATGGCCCTAGGAAGTATGGTTTCCCTTCCATTTAGACCTCATTACTGTTTCCCAGAATCTGGGTGACATTTGATGTCATTTAATCCAAGCCTTTAATTTTACACATGGCCAACTGTGTGGAGCACCTGCTACAAGGCAAGGTGCCGGGGCGGAGGGAGGGGTAATCATATAAAAATCATGGCAAAATTATTTCATTCCTGCCTTAAAGACGTTTTAAACATTTTTAGGAGATTGTTGATAATACGTGCATATAGAATAAAGCCAAGAGGGATGAAAGAAACTCTATCCAGAGCAAAAGCATTGATTGTAGGAAATTATTTTGACTAGTAAACTGTTGGAAATCTGTTTCAGGTGATGGGATTTCAAATAGATGTAGAGGCATGAATGCATTTCCACTACAAACAAGTAAAATACAGGATTATGTTCTATGGATGGAATAGTGTTAGTAAAAGTTAATGAAGAGTAAATAATGGAAGTGTCCCTCGAAGCTTAATTTTGGAGAATCAACTGAAGGAAAATCACTGGGGCTCCCTGATGAAGGCTAGCAACATGGGAGTTCTGACTTCTAAACATGGTGAAACCCAGCTTCAACAAATAAGGCAACTCACTGTCTTAGGTAAGGGAGCGCAGTAGAAACATTCCAGGCATGCCATTGTAGTCGCAAACTCTCCAGTGAAACTTTGTTTTCTATTTTCCTATTTTCTGCCATTCTTTTTTTCCCTGCCACTCTTAACACTGGGTTAAATCTCTGCATGTCACAAAGTAGCCTCAGTCTTGCTACCACACTGGTTGCCACCCCATCCTACATACGAAGAGGCTTTACATTGCTTAATTCCTGGGTCTCCTTTTGTCTTATACTCTAATCCAATTCCAACAACAGAAAAAGGATTATCTAATCTCATCAAATTTTACTCAAGGCACAGCAGGAGAAGTGAATGTCCAAAGTCAGAGCTGTGCTAACAAGGAGCAGCGACAGTGGCTTTTGACTAGGCAACCCAGTGCTAAGTAGTACCATAGTGATTTCCTACACCTTGTTGTGGGAGAAGGCAAAATAAATACCCATTCTTTCTGCTCAGCACAATGGCTTAGCCACAAAGGCTGAAGCAAACAGTAGTTGCTAATTCCTCTAGGCCATGGCTGGTCTAATAGGATAGACAGCAACTTGGAAGAGAGTCCATAGCATCTTCATATCCTCCTTCAGTCGTTCAGGAGTCAAGTGCCTAAGGAGAAAGGCTGTAGGGTGGGGAAGTTCAGGGGTGGTCTTTAGAGAAGCTTGGAGGTGGCCTTTTTGGCTTTTACCCTGGTGTTGACAGGTGTGGCTCATAACACCAGTAACCAGTCTAGGGCACTCTTCTAGCGAAGCCTTCCCCAGGGGCATATCTCTCTTCAGCCACTGAATGTTTCGTCTCTGTATTTAAAGAATTTCCCAAATCAATTTATTATTTTCTCAATTACTTTGTTTCATAACATGATGTCAGAATCTGAAAACCTCAGTAAAGGTAATGTTTGTGTCGAGGTCAGTGCTGTGCCCTGCGTCACAAGTGTGTAATCTGGGTACCCAAAGCAGCTTTCATAATTACATGTTGTTGCAGTGTCCTTTTGGTAAGGAAATGATGATGATGCTTTGTAAAACCACATCTTCTTTTCTTTTTTATCCAGCCACTGTTTTTCACTTTATGATAAGAAGGAATTAAAGACAAAAACAAAATGAGTCACCCCATTGCTACCTCTCCCCTCTTGTTTGCCTTCCTGTTTTGCCCTGGGAAGCCTGGAGGCCGCTGGGCTCATTAGCGGCTCACCTCAGCCTCAGGTCAAAGCACTGAAGAGATGTTTCATCCTCGCTTTCCCAAATACTTATTACAGACACTGTACAGGAAAGCAAAACACAAATCAGATACAGCCATTCAGGCTTTGTAGGCAGCTATTAAGAGTGATGAAATAAAAGCATTTTTATTGGCAGGTGAAGAGAGTCTCCATAAAGGAAAATACATGGTATAATAACTGTTTACTTTTCAGTGTATGGAAGTGCGTGCATGTGTGTGTGTGTGTGTATGTGTGTGCGTGCATTCAGGTATTACTTTCTTTATTATTCATATAGACAGGTAAATATACCGGGGATAGGATACATTATATTAAAAAACAAAACTGAGCAGCTAAGACATATTATCTTCTAAAGGCTGGTGTTGAGATAGCACAGAGTGGAATGGAAGGAGACTAAAGCAACAACAACAACAAAAAAATCATACCAGTGGGTGGCGGAAATTTTCATATTACTTTCTTTTGCTAGCCTTAACCCATGCAAGAAAAGTCTTGCCTCTGGTGTCACTCTTATTAAAAGATGAGAATTTTGAAACTTAGGTGACCTTTTTCTGTTGACATATCTCACCTCTGTAGGAATGTACATATTCACATCGAAGCATGTTGTTTTCTTCTAGAAGAGAATATATAAATAAAACACAAATGCGCAACATCATGAGGAGTGCTTCAGAAGAGACTTCTATACATGCTCTTGAGAGCACACAAAAAGACACTGTCTTTACCTGGACATCCTTCAAGGATCCTCTGCCCCTGGGATTCGGCTTTTGAATCAGGATTAAAGGCAAACCCCCCCCAGAAGGGATGGTGTAATGTTAAAGCACACAGGAGCCCAGTGGTGCAGTGGCATCAGGTGGGAGGCCCACAAGGGCAGGGGGGAAAGGCTGTAACTGTGGGTGGGGTGAGACAATAAAAACAGAAGCAGACTTCATCCTAAGCACAGTTTCAATTTTCTTAAACGAAATGTCAATTTTTGCAGTTATAAAACAAAGGACATAGAAAACTGTGTTTGTAACCTGAAGCTAGACCCTCTGAACTGGCTATTTCAGAAGCACACCAAAGTGACTCTCCAGGCTGGAATTCACCAGAAATACATTTTCCACCAGCCTAAGAGGAATTATGGGAACTAAGTACAACAGAGTGGATTTTGTATCTAATTATATTCAGAATTTTTATTTCATGTGTCTGTCTGTAATAACAAAACAATAAGAAGATCAGTAATCTTGTGTTGGCGTGCCCTGATTTATTTTACTTTCTCAGCCAGGAAATCTTAAGCCCAGGAACCCACTAAACTGTAATTGTCTACTTTCACCAGTTACTCAAAATAGCCAGAAAAAGGAAACTACACAAAGGGAAAACACAGGAAAAGAGAAATCAAAGTCAGAGGAAATTCCAGTGGTCCAGAAGGTATGGACTTGAAAAGGGCAGTTAGTCTAATAACAAATAAAGCATTATTTCCTGCAAGGTTGCAATAAATCTTTTTTATTTTTCTTTTTATTTTAAGAAGGCTTGAATTTATCCTTCCTTTCCACGTCAAACTTCTAGTTTGTGCTTTCATAGTTTGAGGATGGAAATGCCATGCGTGTCCACAAATCGCCCTCCTTTAGGAGATGTGTGACTTGAGCATGGCTGGCCACAAGGGAAAATTTGACCAAAGATACATTTGTTGTTAGAAGTATCTTTAAAATAATTGTAATGCAGTTAAGAGCACTGGCTGCTCTTCCAGAGGACCCAGGTTCAAGTTCCAGCACCCACATGGCAGCTCACAGCTGTCTGTAGCTCCAGTTCCAGGTGACCCTGACACCTCACACAGACATATGTGCAGGCAAAACAGCAATGCACATAAAGTAAAAATAAATGATTTTTTAAAAGAAGATATTTAAAACAATTGTAATTTTGAAAATTCTGAAAGTTCCTGGTAACATGGAGTTATTGTCCCTGAATCTCGGGAAAAAAAAAAAAAGGGCAGGAATTTTAAACCACTAAGGAAGTTACCCTCAATAGATGGATCTACAAAACATACTGAGTGAAGTAACCCAGACCCAGAAAGACAATTATCATATGGACTCACTCATAAGTGGCTTTTAGGCTTAAAGCAAAGAAAACCAGCCTACAATCCACAATCTCAGAGAACCTGGACAACAATGAGGACCTTAAGAGAGACATATATAGATCTAATCTACATGGGAAGTAGAAAAAGACAAGATCTCCTGAGTAAATTGAGAGCATGGGGACTATGGGAGATGGTTGAAGGGGAGGGAAGAGAAAGGGAGGGAAGAAAAATATATAGCTCAATAAAAACAATTAAAAAAAAAAGAAAGAAACTTGCCTTCCCTCCTCCATTGGATGTTGTAATTCTAAAAAAAAAAATTAAAAATAAATATTCACCACTACTACCCCTTTTTTAAATGCCAAAAAGTTTCCTTGGGTAACTCATATTGACAGCATTAGCGAAAAAGGAATGAGACTCAGGTCCTGGCTTGTGGACTATAAAGGCATTGCAGGGTGTTGCTGGAAATCTCATTTTAAAGTTCACTTCTCTTTTGTTTTCTAGTTTTGTGTGACTTGTTCCTGTGTCTTTTGCGGGTTAATTCTGTCCTTGGCTTGTAGACTCCATGAGGGTGGTTCTCTCCACATCCCTGCAGAGGACCCTGGCGTCCTGGGTTTGTGGACTGCATGAGGGTGGTTACCTTGCCTTCCCTCAATATCCCTGCAGAGAACCCGGGTATACCGGGCTTGTTGACTATGTGACAGTGGTTACCTCGACTTCACTTGGTATCCCTGGAGGGCATCAGGCCCACACCCTCATTTGTTTGCCTTCTTCTCCTTCTTTCATGGAGTAATAAAGAAAATGATCTTTGCCCCATAATCCTCCACCTCAATTTGCAGAACAAGGCATCCTATTAGTGGTTTTAATATTTATCCTGTCAATCAATTGTGTTTTGGCAGGATATCTCAAATTAAACATCATAAATTTAGATTTCATGTAAACTTATTACTATATACATGGAAATATCCTTTTTATATTTTACTTTCTGTTTGTGCTATTCAACAATAAAAATTAAATCCATCTGCTTCCAGCAATGATCACACATGTTTAGTTAGACACATGAATAAAAATGTACACTAAGGGTAGTGACACACATGGATAATCCCCACTCAGAAAGCAGAGGCAGAGGATCACTTGAAACTAGCCTGTCTACATAATGAGTTCTAAGCCAACCAAAACTACATAATGAGACCCTGTTTTATTTTACAGATAAAAATAGATATCAGAAGTAGGCTGAACGCAGATCCACACCTTTCTTTTTGTTCCTCTAGTTCCAATTCCCCCCCCCCCCAGTCTCACTCCCAGCTCTGTAGCAGAATTCCTAATGCAGTCTTCATTTCCTGTCTGACCCCATCCCCAACCGGTGACAAAGACCTTCTCCTACAGCCTTCCTTCCCCAACCTCATCCCAGTATCTCAGCCTCAAACACTAGCATGCATTCCCTGTGAACACACCAGCTGAATAGGCCAAGAAGACAATCAACACACAAACAACACACTCTCTGAAAATCCAGAGAGGAAACAGAAACCAAGGAACAAAACACCCACCCAACAAAGACAAACCCAGAAACAAGTACCTAGACCTATAACCATCCCAAACCCAGATGCCTAGACACCAGCATAAAAACACAATAATAGCCAGGACAATGTGTCTCCAGTAGTCTACCACAGCAGGCTCTGAATACTCCAACAAAGCTGAAGCACAAGGAAAGGACCATAATACAAACTATATGAAGATGCCAGAGATCCTTAAAGAAGAAATGAATAAATCCCTTAAGGAAATCCAAGAAAACACAGACAAGTAGTAGAAGGAAACAAATAAAACTGTTCAAGACATGAAAATTGAGCTAGAATCAATAAAGAAAATCTAAAATGAGGGAATTCTGGAGACGAAAAATTTAGGAATTCGAATAGAACCACTGAGGCAAGCTTCACCAACAGAACAGAAGAGATGGCAGACAGAATCTTGAACATTGAAGATATGCTAGAAGAAACAGATGTATCAGTCAATGAAGATTTAAAATGTTCTCGCAAAAAAACATTCAGGAACTCTGGGACACTCTGAAAAGACTAAATCTAAGAATAATTAGAAATAGAGGAAGGAGAAGATACCCAGGTATAAGGCACAGAAAGTATTTTCAACAAATCATAGAAAAAATTCTCTAACCTAGCCTAGAAGATATGTATCAAGCATACGGAACAACAAGTATACAGATAAGAAAGCCCCTGAAGCCCATAATAATCAGAACACCAAATACACAAAAAGATTATTAAAGCTGCAAGGAGAAAAAAACAAGTAACATATAAAGGCAGACCTATTATTACTCTTGACTTCTCAGTTGAGACTGTAAAAGCCAGAAGGGCCTAGACAGATGTACTGCAGGCTCTAAGCGACTACAGATGCCAGCCCCAGACTACTATATGCAGCAAAACCTTCAATCACCATAGATGAAGAAAATAAAATATTCCATGATAAACTAAAATTTAAACAATATCTATCCACAAATCTAACCCTATAGAAGGTGCTAGAAGGAAAATTCCAACCTAAGAAAGTTAGCTGCATCCATAGGAAAAAAAATATACAGTGTCACACCAACAAAATCAAAAGAAGGGAAGCACATACCACCACCATCACCACCAATAACAACAAAATAACAGGAATCAACAGTCATTGGTCATGGATATCTCTCAATAGCAATGGTTTCAATTCCCCAATAAAAATACACACACTAACAGAATGGATACAAAAACAGTATTTATCTGTCTTCTGCATCCAAGAAACACACCTCAACATCAAGGATAGATATTACTTTGGGGTAAAGGGTTGGAAAAAGATATTTCAAGCAAAACGACCTAAGAAGCAAGTTGACATAGCGAATTTAGTATGTAACAAAATAGACTTCAACATAAAACTAATCAAAAGAGATAGGGAAAAACACTACATACTCATCAAAGAAAAATATACCAAGATAACATTTTAATTCTTAACATCTATGCCAAAACACAAGGGTACCTGCCTTTGTAAAAGACAATTAAATCACACAAAAACCCTCATGTTTTGAGAGTAGAAGACTTCAATACCCCATTCTCAACAATAGGCAGGTCATCCAGGCAAAAGCTAAACTGAGAAATTCTGGAGTTAACAGATGGCATAAACCAAATGGATCTAACAGATATTTACAGAACATTTCACCCAAACACCAAACACAAAAGAATATAACATTCTTCTCTACCTCATGAAACTTCCTTCATAATTTAACACTTGCCCAGACACAAAACAAGTCTCAACAGAACAAGAAAATTGAAATAATTCCATGCATCCTAGCAGGCCACCAGATTAAAGTTGAATGTCAACAACAGAAACAATAGGAAACTTACAAACTCAGAGAAAGTGAACAACTCTCTGCTGAGTGAAAAATAGGTCAAGACAGAAACTAAAGACTTTCTAGAACTGGATGAAAATGAATACACAGTATGTCCAAACTTATATGACACAGTGAAAGTCATTTCAAGAGGCAAGTTCATAGCACTAAGTTCTTACATAAATAAACTGGATAGATCTCATATTAGCAACTTAACAGCACATCTGAAAGTTCTAGAATAAAAAGAAGTCTCCCATCAACAACAACAAAAAGCCCAGGGCCAGGTGGTTTTAGCACAGAATTCTACCAGATTTTCAAAGAAGAGTTAATCTCAATACTTCTTGAACTATTCCATGAAGTAGAAGCAGAAAGACATTGCCCAAATTATTTTATCAGACCAAAGTTTCCCAGATACCCAAAGCACAAAAAAAACCCAACAAATAAATAGAATTACAGATCAATTTCCTTTATGATCATAGATGCTAAAATACTTGCAAACCAAATCCAAGAACACAAGAAAAAGATTATCTACCATGATCAACTAGGCTTCACCCCAGAGATGCAGTGATGGTTCAATATACAAAAATCAATAAATGTAATCCACTATGTAAACAAATTGAAAGAAGAAAAACCTCATAGTACTTTCAGAGATACAGAAAAGGCCTTTGACAAAATTCAGCATCCCTTCATGAAAAAAGTCCTGGAGAGATTAGAGATACAGGGGACACAACTAAGCATAATAAAAGGAGGCTTCAGCAAGCCTATGCTAACATCAAATTAAATGAAAAGAAACCCAAAGCAATCCCACTAAACTCAAGAACAAGACAAGGTTGTCTACTCTCTCCATGTCTATTCAATATAGTACTTAAAGTCTTATCAAGAGCAATATGACAAGAGAAGGAGAGCAAAGAGATAAAAATTTGAAAGGCAGAAGTCAAAATATTGTTATTTGCAAATCATATGATAGTACATATAAGTGACTCTAAAAATTCTACCAGGGACCTCCTATAGCTGATAAAAACTTTCAGCAAAGCATCTGGGTATAACATTAACTCACAAAAATCAGTAGCCCTCCTATATGTAAATGACAGACTGAGGAAGAAATCATGAAAACATCACCTTTCACAATAGCATCAAATAACATAAAATAACTTGAGGTAACTCTAACCAAGCCAGTAAAAGACCTGTATGATAAAAACTTCAAGTTCTTGAAGAAAGAAACTGAAGAAGATATCAGAAGTTGAAAAGATCTCTCATGCTCATGGATCAGTAGGATTAGCATGGTAAAAATAGCCATTTTACCAAAAGCAATCTATAGATCAAAATGTAATCCCCACCAAAATTCCAACACAATTCTTCACAGACCTTGAAAGGCATCACCATCCCTGATTTCAAGCTTTACAAGAGAGCTACAATAATGAAAACTGCATAGTACTGGCATTAAAACAGGCATTAATCAATGGGCTTGAATTGAATTGAAGATGAAGAGATAAACCCACAGATATATGGGCACCTAATTTTGATTTAAGGGAAGAAAATGATAGCATCTTTAACAAATGGTGCTAGTCTAACTGGATGTCTGCATGTAGAAGAATGCAAATAGATTGATATTTATCACCCTGTATAAATTTGAGTACAAGTGGATCAAAGACCTCAACATAACAGCAGATACACTGAACCTGTTAGAAGAGAAAGTAGGGAGTAGCCTTGAATTCATGGGCACAGGCAACAATTTCCTGAACAGAACACCAACCACGCAGACTCTGATTGACAATCAATAAATAGGACCTCAAGAAACTGAAAATTTTTTTGTAAGGCAAAGGACATTGTCAAAAGGATAAAATGGCAACCTACAGAATGGGAAAGGATCTTCACCATCCTACCATCTGACAGAGGTTGAATTCCAAAATACAGAAAGAACTCAAGACACTGGATATCGAAAAACTAAACTATTCAATTTAAAGATGAAATATAGATCTAAACAGAATTCTCAATAGAAGAAATACAAATGGCTGAGAAACAAATAAATGTTCAACATCCTTAGCTGTCAAGAAAATGCAAAATAAAAGTACTTTGAGATTCCATCTTACATCTGTCAGAATGTCTAAGATCAATAACACAAGTGACTGTTCATGCTGAAGATGATGTAGAACAAGGGTAACACAGTAATCCATTGCAGGTGGGAGTGCACACTTGTACAGCCACTATAGAAATCAGTGTGCTGTTCCTCAAAAGATTGGGAATGAATTTATCACCAGGTATGGTGATAAATCTCAGTACTCGGGAGGCAGATCTCTGAGTTCAAGGTCAGCCTGGTCTACAGAGATAAATTGATTTATTCAAGACCCAGCTATATATTATTTTTGGGAATATTCCCAAAGGATGCTCGATCCTACCACAAAGACACTTGTTCAGCCATGTTCATTGTTGCTTTATTCATAACAGCCAGAAAATGGAAACAACCTAGATGTCCCACAACAGAAGAATGAATAAAGAAAATGTGGTACTCATAAAGCATTACTCAGCTGTTTAAAAAAAATGACATGAAATTTATAGGCACATGGATGGAAATAGAAAAAAATCATCCTGAGTGAGGTAACCTAGACCCAGAAAGATAAATATGGCATATATTTGCTTTTATATTGTGATGGCTATTCTTGGTTGTCAACTTGACTATATCTGGAATGAACTCCAATCCAGAAATGGAGGGTACACTTGTGAACCAGATCTTGAAACTGGAAGACACACTCTTTTGATCCAGATCTTGAGATAAGAAGACATGCCTTTAACCTGGGCCACACTTTCTGCTGGAAGCTTAGAAAAGGACAGTGAAAGAAGGGTTTGCTCGCTCTGCACCTGCCTGCCCTCCCCTTGTCAGTTCAGCATACTCATTCCTTCACTGGTATTGGAGTTCAGCGTACAGAGGACCAGCTAAGACAACCAACCTCATGGAACTGAGCAACTGCTAGACTCTTGGATTTTCTATTAACATCTATCCATTGTTCGACTGCAGCCTGTAAGTCATCCAATAAATTCTCATACATACATATGAGAAAGAGATTCATTCCATAACTTCTGTGACTCTAGAGAACCCTGACAAATACATATGTGAATATTAGCCATTTTAAGTAAATGATAACCAATATATAATCCATAGACCCAGAGAGGTTAGGTTTAGTGGGAGGATCTAGGGTAGACACAAGGAACTCTCTGGGAGGAAGAAATAGATTTTATAGGTGGACTGGGACAGATATTGACAGAAACTGAAGGATAGCGGGGAACGGGTGATAGGGTAGAAGGAGAGTATATGGGGAGAGACAGCTGGAACTGAGGGGCATATAAGGGAAGATAAGGGAAAGTAGTACAGTAGAAACTTCCTGGAATCCATGAAGGTGATCCTAATGAGATCTCCTGTAATAGGGATACAGAGTCTCAACCGCTCATCTCTTGTTACCAAATGAAACTTCCAGGAGTGGGACTGAGTTGCATTCAATTGAGTTATTGGCTAAGGTGGTCACATGAAAATGCCCAAAGAACCCAGGCTGTTGCTGAAACAATGGGTTGTTCCTCACAAAGTGACATCGGGACCCCATTGCTGAGGACAACAGCCACACAACTCCTTGAACATGGAGAAATTGAACTGATGCTTGCATGTAGCCTTTGTCTCTACATTGCAGTCTTTTTGGTTCAGGAAGGTACTCTGAAGTTCATCAAAAGAGAAATGTGGACACTAACCTAGCCGCAAAAACTTTGAGCTACAATCTGTCCTGCCTGCAAGAAATACTGGAGCAATGGTGGCACAGAACTTGTGGGAGTGGCCAACCAATACCTGATTAAGACCCACTCCACAAGATGGAACCCATACCTGACACTGCTTGGGTGACCAAGAACCAGAGACTAGATAACCCAGAGACCTAGGGTAAAACCAAACACTACTGGTATTTAAAAAAAAAAAAAAGTATTAATCAAATGCCTCTTAATGCTATTCTGCTATACTCAGATCAGTGCCTTATTCAGTCATCATCAGAGAGGCTTCCTCTGGCAGTGTCGAGGGCCAACCTCGACAAAAATACTTCTTATCAGGGTAGGGGCATGGAAATTGAAAAAATATAAATAAAGAATATGAAGACGCATAAAAATAATAAGACAGAAAACATAGAAAGTATCAGGAGGGCATTTCAGTGACTGAAATCCTGAAATTCACCCATGTTTATTTCTCCACAGCTTTTATACCCAACATAAATGGCGATGGGGGAGAAGGAAACAAAAGACTTTATTAACATGATACAAAAGGATAACTCACACAGTCAATGGCTGTATCCCTCTGAGACATCAAATCATTAGCATTCTGTTGTCTAGGTAAGGAAGGTGCTCTAGGTGACATAGTCTGAAGACCCCCTTCCCTAGGTGACCTTATAGTTACAAAAGAAGGAACAGAAGTACATTTGCATAGCCTGACCACCTGTCAGGATGGCATTGAGCTATCTTAATTTCAAAAAAAAAAAAAAAAAAAAGCAATCATCTCCTGAGTTAGGACATGCAACTATGCCTGTCAATCTTCAAGTTCTCTGACCGTCAGACAAGGTGGAAAGGGGCCTGCGTTTTTCAGCCTCCACATGGTAGCATGATGGGAACAGATGACGAGACCCAGAGTCAGACATTATGCTACATGGAAAGAGTCTAAAAGTGATGTCTCCATCAAATCCCTCCCCCAGAGCTCAGGGAATCCCACTGAAGAGGAGGCAGAAAAAGTTTAAGAGCCAGAGGGTATGGAGGACACCAGGAGAACAAAGCCCTCTGAGTCACCTAAGCAGGGTGCATATGAGCTCAGAGAAACTGAGGCAGCAAGCACAGGGCCTGCACGGATCTGTACCAGGTCCTCTGCATATGGATGATAGCTTTTAGCTTAGTATGTTTATAAGACTCCTGAGTGTAAGAATAAGTGGATCTCTGATTCTTGTGCAGCTCTTGGGGCTCTTCCTTCTGTTGGGTTGTCTTCTTCAACTTTAATGTCATGGTTATTTCGTCATGTTTGGTTGTTATCTTTTAGAAGGCTGTTGTTTTCTAATGAGAGACAGAAGGGAGTGAATCCGGAAGGGATAGGAGCTAGGGAGAAACTGGGAGGAACAGAGGGAGGGGAAACTGTAAATAGGATATGTTGTATGAGAAAAGACATTTTCAGAAAGAAAAATGGAAAAAGTTTTAAAAAATCAAAAATGGAAAGCATATGCAAAATTTATTTATAAACTCTCTACACTGTCCTAATCTTGTATCTATTTAAGCAAATACCAAAAATAAAAAATTAGAGATTAAAAAAATATAAAAATCAAAAAGGTAGTTCTGAAGACAGGTTTCCTTCTTAAATTAGTCTCTTCATGTTACTCTGCACAGTTCCTCTTTCTCTGTTTATCCTCAAATGATTTTTTTCAAGATTCGCACAGCATTTCTTCCGTTCCCATTCTCATCAGTATTCATAAGTCATTGCTTTTCATCATGTGCCTGCACTGATAGATGACTCAAAACCCATATCTCCAGTCCAAAGCCTCCTTTTTACTCAGAACGTCAATATCCAATGACTTACGAAGATTTTAATTTATTTATTTTTATTTTATGTGCATTGAGATTTTGCTATGAGTGTTGGGTCCCCTGGAACTGGAATTACAGACAGTTGTGAACTGCCATGTGGTTGCCGGGAATTGAACCCAGGCCCTCTGGAAGAGTAGTCAATGCCCTTAACCACTGAGCCATCTGTTTTACCCTCTTACTGAGGATTTTTAATTAACATGGCCTAAATACTCTGAAATTAAACCTTCCCTCCTTATTTCCTAAATCTTATTTTTTTTAACTGTTGGGAACTGAACCCAAGACCTTGAGTATACTGTACTCTTCACCAGGTCACTACACCTCTAGCCCTGATGGTCCTACATTACTGCCTGAGATAAATGCCACCACCACCCAAACTGTTGTCTAACTGTTGTTTATGCGTTCTCTGGTGCCATAACTCCCCATATGTATAAAACTCCCCATAATTCTCCTTTAAAAATACCTCTTTTATTCTTTGCAATATGTCTTCACTTAATTAATTTTCATCCAACCCCACTACTTTAGTTACACAACAAACCTAATTTGTCTCTGTGCCTGAAATCATATTTCCTCAAAAGTCCTCCCTGTGTCCACCCGCAAGCCATCCCCTCCTTCCACATTCTTGCTCAGCATGCACCTCCCACATAGCACTTACTGTGCCTCGCTGCAGATAAGTACTTCAGAAACGAAAAGAAGACACCTAACCATAAAAAGTCCAATAAAGTTCCAAAGCTGATTCTAAATAAACACTGTGTGCACCCTAAATTTTCTAGGCTGCTTCTTTATTTTAAAACAGCATAAAACAATTAGATAGGATTGTGTAAGAGGATTATCTACCTGGCAAAACTGTAATAAGGTCCATTTGGTTTAGGCATCTGTTTGTATCACCGTGTGGGGGACTTGGTGGGGAACAGAAGAATCCATAGAAAATAACTGAACAAACTTTAACAAAGGCTAAATATACAAAACTTTACAGCATGTATAGGAATGAAAGTGGCTATATTCTCCTTTAATTAGCAGGCACTCTAGAACAAATAATGAAGTTACTTTAAAAAGATAATTTCAAATTGTATTTTGTTATGAAGTAGATGCAGTAATGCCAGCTAAAAGGAAATACCGAGGAAATTTTCAGCTTCTTATTTCAGAGAGACCTAAATCTGCACAATTCAAAATGGAGAGGAAAAACCATGCCAAATAGAAAACTCTGGTCATACTATCAGTTATAACTGTTATGCCCAGTCCGTGGGGACCCCAAACCACCAGGGAGACCAACTCACCAAAATGCAAAAGCAAGGTTTATTGTGTGCACATTACAAGCCAGCAGGGACCTCATCAACACAGCAGCAGCAGCAGCAGCAGCAGCAGCAGCAGCAGCAGCAGCGGAGGCAAGGGGAGGTACTCCACCCTTCTAGAGGGTATTATTTAAAGGCAAAACCCAGAAAAGTTACATTAGCAGGGTGTGTGCTAGCAGGTGACCCAATCTACAATGATTGGAATGTTAGGAGTTTCCTTTAGATGGTCTGTTCCTAGGTAGTGCCTGGATAGTCTCAGTTTGTGGTCTTTATTGGAACCAGGTATTGCCTCAGTGCAAACTACTGAGATTCAGGCCTCTATTGAGCTTTTCATGGCTGGGTCCTACAATAACTTCATAAAGAATCTGAATGTAGATTTAAGACAATGATTTTAGTTTGTTTTTAAAAGGTACATTTGATGCTTTTCTTTTTTTCATGGGGGGTTGGAGGATAATATTAAATTAAATATTTGTTTAACAATTGTAAGAATAAAGAAGTCCATGGCTCACATCAAGTGGAAGCCTTAAATGGAATCAATTTTCAGTTTCTGGTCTAGTTGGCAGAATCCTGAGGTACCAGGTCTCTGTCCTGCACAGCCACACTGACACCTTTTAGGGACTTAGAACATCAATATCTTCTGAAGACCCTCCTACCTTAACACTACAAAATGTCATTCTAAAAAGACTAATTCAGCAGCTAGGCTGATGAAATGAAAAGTAAGAGCACTTGCTATGAAAAGATGAGTACCCAAGTTCAGATCCCCAGTACCCATTTAAAAGCTGAGCGTGGCCATACCTACATGTTACCCAAGCCTTTCTGGGTAGAGATAGGTAGACCCTGAGCTCTCACTAGCCAGTCAGTCTGGTAAAACAGTGAGCCTCTGATTCAACAAGATACCCTTTCTCCAATAATATTAGCAACAACAAAGTGTAGATCAGTAGAAGAACACACCAGAATCATCCTCTGGTCACTGTGTCCCACCATCGGCATTGTAATGATCTGACCTGTCCCTTTAAGAGACAAGCCATGCCCACTCCCTCCCCCATCTGCAGAGGCAAGCTGATCTTCAGCTTCCAGCCTGAGTCCCTTTCTCTCTCTCGAAGAGGCAGCTTCTGTCTTTTCCTTCTCCCCACTTCTCCCCTCCCCCTCTCTGTTTTTTTCTCTCCCTCTTTCTCTCTCTGCTGTTTCCCCTTCTCCCCTTACCTTCCATAACCTACTAAATAAATATCCACCTTCACTCTGCATGGCATGCCTATCTGTCTTGGTCTCTCACCCACCATGCGGCTTCCTGCCTGGGACCCAGCTGCCTTCGTGGCCTGCCGTGGTCTTGAGACCCACTGCCCACTGCCTGCCACCACTCGGGGACCTATGGTGTGGTCTCATGGCCCGCTACCCACTGGCACCATTCGTGAACCTACAGCACTTTACTTAAACCATTACAGGTACTACAATCTGCCCACATGTGCATACACACTATAACATGCATACACATACACACACACCAGTGAGAAAGAGATTTGGTGCAAAATACTGCCAAGAAGAAGACGAACCCCAGAGGGAATACCAGCATCCACAAGTAGATATTACTATGAAAATAAGTACATGAGGAACCACAGGAAATCATAGAAACAATGCTGTCATGAAGAAACCCAGGTCAAATGAAACAAGGGAAAAGGGTCGGTGGCAACCACAAAGGAACTGACCTCCAGCATATTCATGTCTTATACTGTTTTCCTTTGAACTATACAGAAAAGTCACACTTGGGAGTAGTTTCCTTCCCCGGTTATGTTGTAATTTCCACAAGTCACTACAACCAATCCGCTAAACTCTAATATTAACTGCAATCTTCTGCGCAGTTAATATGGGAGACAAAGCTGGGCGGTGGTGCGTCCCACCTTCTCCAGTCTCTGATAGTCAGGAACAGGTCTGTTCTCTTGCAAGAGACCAGGGTTTAGGACTTAGCAGAGGGCATATCTGGCTAACAGTGGAGTGGCTGAGGGAGAGGGAACAGGAGAATGTGAGTCAGAGGCCAGTTGCTATGCCGAGAAGCGAAGAAAAGCTATTGACTCTCTTCTTTTTTGACCTAACATAGGCGCATGAAAAGTTTTTCAGGGAGAAACAAAGCACAGCATTTGAGTTCTAAAATTTATTGTAAATAAAACATAATATTACATCCATCCTAGGTGCTGCTCACTAAAGGTCTGTTGATGCCAAGCAGTTTGGACAAGGGATGAACTCTGGGTACAATGTCTTCTGTCTGCCCCGAGCAGTTCTGTCAGGTTCTCTCCGAACTGAGATATTTAAATCTCACTCACTTTGTTGTCTTGGATAGCTGCCTCCTCTAAGAAAGATTAATATTCTTGGTCCAGCCACTTTATTCTCTTATTTGTTCTGACAATGAAAACGTCTTAAAGGTTCTCTGGGCGAAGAGATTGTTCCTGCCTGGAAACCACAATGAAAATAGATCTGACATTTGGGCAGTGCTTTCAAAAGTCTTTCAAACAGTCATAGTGAGTGCCACCATGCTCCTGGATACCACCGCGGCTCTGAGGCCCAAACCCCGTTTCCAGCGGTGATGTCTACCAAGGAGGTGCAGATGAGCCCCTCCTCAGGAGCTACCTGCAGTTGGGGGAGCATATTTATGTCCTCATCCCTACCCTGACCAGCCTGCCTCTGCTTTGGATGACTCTCAGAACCCTGCTGCCTGTGAAGCTCCTGCTGGATGCACTGAGACCCCAGCTACAGTACATGGCAGGTCACTTTTTCCTTCTGACCCATTCTGCCTCCCTCCCTTCCTAAGAAATCTGCATTTTATCCATTTCAGAGTCTGCTTCACTGAGAGACTAATCATATCTTATGGGTTGTATTTGGTCTATTCACATTTGGAAACTGAAAATAATAATTGAGATAACTGAGATAATGCCCCTTGTGAGAAAACTGTCTAACTCATTGAAAGAATTCCGTATGAGGGAGAACTTGGCAGGGGAGAGTGTTTGACAGGGAGGAAGGAGCAGAATCACAGAGCTGCTTAGGAATGACCTCTCTACTCTACACAAGGAGTTTCCAAACAGATGGAAGCCAATGCCAGAGAGAAGCATGGCTAATCTGGGAAATCACCTAGTATGTGGTATTGTGGGATATGTGATTACACTGTGAAAAAGTGTCACTCTGATTGGTTTGCTAAAAAGCTGAACAGCTAGTCGCTAGGCAGGATTTCCAGGTACAGAGGATGCTGGGAAGAAGGAGGAGCTGTGAAGAGACACAGAGGAAGCAGGAAAGCGGGATGGACAGACAGTATGTAGATGAGGTTAACAAGTCTCAGAGCAGCACATAGATTAATAGAAACGGGTTAATTTAAGTCATAAGAGCTAGGAAAAAAACAAGCCTAAGTCATCAGCCCAGATTTCATAATTAAAAATAAGTCTCCGTGTTGTTATTGGGGAGCCAGTGGTCCTGACTAAAAAGTCTGACTGCAGTGTGGAGACAGCATAGTGCCTACTCCTTGGGTTCTCTGAATATAAACATCAGTAAATTCCGTCTTATTTAACTGGCACTTACAAAGACGCCTAGGACAGAGTTCTAGCACCACCTGAGGGCTCACCCCCTTTCTCTGGGAACTTGGGTTCCAGCATCTCTCTTCTAAGAGTGAAGGCAAGGACCACTCTATTCCACGCTCACACAAACTTTCTCCAACCATTTCCCATCCCTCTCTAGGTATTTTCTATATGTTCCCACAGCTGTCGTTTTCTACTCAGCTAGTGATTAAATTTGCTCACAAAGCCCTACTGTCAGTTTCTGCCTCACAAACGCCACCTCCCGCATTCTGACCTAAACCAGTTTCTTGAATCCTGGTGTGTTCCTTTTTTTTTTTTTTTTTTTTTTTGATTTCTCATTTGCCTGTGTGAAGCTGAGTTTTAAGCTTTGAAACTTCAACCAAAGGAGATGGTTTTCCCCTATGGCAATTTTTCCAAACTGCTGACACACTGCTTAGGAAAAACCAGCCTGTATCCTGCTAAATTTGCAGACCTCTCTGTCGAAGCAGCAAATATGGCATGCCTCATTAGAACAGTGAAGGGAAGTCAGTATTAGGACAGTTCATTGTAGAAGGCTGCCATACAAGGGCATCACAACCAGGCTTCCTAAAGCCTTCAGCATGGTATTTGTATGCCATTTTTAATGAGTCCTAGAAGAATCGCCCTGACAAAGTCAGCTCATCAACAAATGATTTTTCTAGCTCTAGAGTAAAAGTATGCTGCAATTGCCAAGCTCATCACTCTGATTATAAAGCTAGTTTAAGTTGTTGATTTTCAAGCCATCTGCTACCTGCTGACATGCTCATAGGCGTTCACGTGGAGTGAATGAGGAGTCTAAAATAGAATGGAAGCTCGCACACGGTCGTGTCTCTCTGATAGTCCCTGGGGAAGCGTTGCAACTTATATAAGGCATGATTTGTGCCCAATCTGCAAAAGCAATTCTTGGTTACAGAATCAGAAGACGCTAGAAGCAATCAGAGAGCACACTCTGGATCTCCGCTATAATTCTTTTAAACTGAAGTACAAGGCAATGCTATGATTCACTTCAGGTTCCTCAGCTGGTGGATGTCACGACCACGGGCAGATTCTGCTCTCCTGCAGTAAGAGTTCTCTTACTGAGCGTGCTCACCTCCCACCTCAAAGACTTGTTTTAGTCATATGTACATGTGTGACTACGTGCACCTGAGTCCTGATGACTGTGCAGGCATCACGGTCCCCAGAAGTAGAGTTACAGGCCACCTGCTGCGGGTGCTGGGATTCAAACTTGGGTCCTCTGTGAGAGCAGTGTGTGTTCTTAACCACTGAACCACTTCTTCGGCCCATCATTGCTTCTCTCTTATAAATGTTGCTTCACCATAAGCCTTAGGTTTAGGTTTGTCCAACCTTTAGCTATGATCTGGCGAAAAGAATACTAAGTTTATGGTCAGAACACTAAGTCGTTGGTCCTAGATTTGATATTCTCCATTTATATTCACATCATGTCGATATTTTATTGTAGTTGTGAGAAAGGGTATCCTGCAGCCAAGGCTGGCCTCAGTTTGTAGAGTCCTGGGATTACAGGCATCTACCATCATGCCCAGCTCAAAGCACGAAACCGTTCTTGCTCTGACTTTTCTGCATCCGGCAGATACAGACAGGAAACTATTTATTAATATGAATTCAGATGCTAGCTAGCTGGTCCATTCTAGAGCAGTGGGAGTAACTGGAAATAAAATCCATTTGAAGTTGTCAGCGTTCTGCTTTCACTGCTGTGTTGGGCAAGTTGATGTCAACTGGACACACACTAGATTCATCTGAGAGAAAGAAACTTAATTAAGAAAATGCCTCCATAAGATCAAGCTGTAGGCAAGCCTATAGGGCATTTTCTTAACTACTGATTGATGAGAGAGGACCCAGTGTCCAGAGATGGACCAGTGTGTGGTGCCATCTCTGAGTTGGTGGTCCTGGGTTCGATAAGAAAGCAGGCTGAGCAAGCCATAAGGAGTAAGCCAGTAAACAGCACCTCTCGATGGTCTCTACATCAGCTCTTGACTCCAGTTTCCTGTCCTGACTTCCTTCAATGATGAACAGCAATGTGGAAATATCAGCCAAAAAACCCCTTTCCTCCCCAACTTGCTTTTTGGTCATGGTGTTTCATCACAGGAATAGTAACGCTAAGACAACTATATACTAACTTCTTGTGGTGGTAACCATACTATTTTAAAAAGAGAAAGTTATAAGTATGATAAATGTAACAGAATGAACATAAATAAATCAATGAAAATCTGAGAACCCAATTTGAGTCTTAGGCTGCCCACCTTTGATTATCAACAGAGGGGTGAAGGGAAAGCATTTGACTATAACTTATTTCTAATATTCACATAAGAGCCATCTGCAGAAATCTAAAGTATAAGCACTATTCTATTCTAACAAACAAATTTTTCCACCCTTTGAAAACCCATCCTCTTTAGCTCTGTTTGATTTAGGGAATCATTTTGCTTCTCTACATTGTTACCTGCAAACTTTTATGTTTTCCAGACTAGTTCTCAGCAGGAAGAAATAGCTCCAGTTCCTCTGTGGTAAGGTTCCTAAAAGCCGATTCTAGGATATTCACATTTAATGTCAATGTGTCATTCTTAGTCAGTGTGTCAAAGATGGCTGTTTCTCATCTTGCTGGTAAGCACTCTGAATTGTGTGTGTCATTCACAGTCAAACAAAGAGGCCTGGGTGATTTTCTATGCTTGTTCATGGAGGATTTTGTTCTATAGCTGAAGTGTTAACAACCATCTCACAGAACAGCTTAACACTGTTATTTCTTCTCATCTCACTCACCTCCAAGAAAACTAAAGTCACGCCCTCAACATTGTCAAATTAGAAATTTGATTGTATAACTGTTAAAATAATTAAGCATCCACAGATTCATTGAGACAGGACAAAAGTACCTGAATCTATTTTGGGCCAGTGACCACTCTCAACTATTTTTGGTGGTGTGGACGTTTCACATGCATGAAGTTTCAGTTCAACACAAACATAAGCAGTAGCTCCGACCTGTTTCTATGGTTTCAAATCACTGCAGATGGCATCCGTGGTGTGGCTTATCATAACACCTCCCACTGGAACTCTGGTTACAATACACTCCTCCAGCTTCCCTTAAGAGCTGCTATCCCCAAACCTGAAGTTTGGAGTTTCTGAGCCTTGTCGTTCTTCCTTTTGGAACCACTACATTGAGTTGAGCTCAATTTCTATTCAACACGCCCTTAATTAATGTATGGCGAAAGTGTTGGTGTTGGGTTGGCAAAATATCTAAGTGCCATGTGAGAGAAATGTAAATTTTGACTTCATGAAATAATACATTAGGCTGATGACTGACAGGTGTTCAGTGTGTTGTTCTCAGTGAGCCATCCCCATCTTTTGTTAGTCTGCTTTATAACCATTAATTTTAATCAGATAAAAATTCAATGTAATATCCTATATGTTGTTAGGTTGATATCTAAGAGGCCAGAACATGGATCAGATGAAGTGATTGTGAAAGTATACAGAAACAAAACAAAACAACTAAACAAAAACTTCTGTATTCTAAACCCAGTTCTTCCTTCCACAATAGACTTGTAACAGACATTACATGGACTGATAATTACACTGGTTCCTTTGGTTTGTCGGACTTTAAAATTGCCCTGAATAGAAATACCAGTTTTCCTGGACCAATAGCTTACAGATGACATAATATGGACGATATCTTGGCCTCTTAAGAATGGAGCTTTTGGGGCCAAAGCTATGACTCTGCAGAAGAGCACTTGTTCTTGCAGAACACCCTTCACCTCTCAGCACCCACGTGGTGGCTGACAGCCATCCAGTTTCAGGGGTTCTAACATCCTCTTCTGTCTTCCATTGGCACTGCCACACATGTAATACACATACATAAATGCAGGCAAAACACTCATACACATAATATGAAATATATCTAAAAATGGAATTTTTTTAAAAAAGAGCTGAGTTTTATCCTTTAGCACTGTGGGCAAAAAACAGGAACGAGCATGTAAAGAAAGCATCACCAGTCCCACGGAGCCGAGCAGAGAGGAGAGGGCAACCCTCAGTAGGCCTGCCTTTGGGTCCGGGAACCTCGCCCAACCAACCTCTGCGGATTCATCTGGACCTTGTCCCGGCTGCACCTGGGCTCGGCCCACCCGGGCTGAGGCCTTGGGGGAAGGGCGAGTCCCCTGCTAGGGGGCCTCCTTTGTCCCACGGAGCCGAACAGAGAGGAGCGGGCAACCCTCAGTAGGCCTGCTTTTGGGACCGAGAACCTCGCCCAACTAGCTTCCGCGGATTCATCTGGACCCTGTCCCGGCTGCACCTG
>PVIU01007232.1:55000-93710 GCA_004026605.1 Ondatra zibethicus | reverse complement strand
GTGTAAGGGAGGGTATGTGTGTAAGGGAGAATACATGTGTAAGGGAGTGTGTGTTAGGGAGGGTATGTGTGTAAGGGAGAGTATGTGTGTAAGGGAGAAGATGTGTGTAAGGGAGGGTATGTGTAAAAGGGAGAATGTGTGTGAGGGAGAATATGTGTATAAGGGAGTGTGTGTAAGGGAGGGTATGTGTGTAAGGGAGGGTATGTGTGTAAGGGAGAATATGTATGTAAGGGAGGGTATGTGTAAAAGGAAGGGTATGTGTGAGGGAGAATATGTGTGTAAGGGAGTGTGTGTAAGGGAGGGTATGTGTGTATGGGAGAATATGTATGTAAGGGAGGGTATGTGTAAAAGGAAGGGTATGTGTGAGGGAGAATATGTGTGTAAGGGAGTGTGTGTAAGGGAGGGTATGTGTGTAAGGGAATGTGTGTGTGTATACACGCACTCACACTCGAGAATACATCTGTCTACTGAATATGCTCTCCAAGTCTGGTCTCTAATATATAGCCCTTAGACACACCCTTATGTCCCGCCCCTCCTCAACCCCTATCCTTTCTTCCCTCACCGCCATCACGTGGGCTTGTTTCTTCCCCACCAACTCTGTCCTTAGCTGAAAAATGAAAGCTGATTATCTAATTCCCAAACGAGATGACTTATTTTCTTTTCTCAAATAGGTCATATTAATGACAAGAACTATCTAAGGGGCAAGATAAATTGTTTTTGTTTTTTTCTTTTTTCCTTTTTTTAAGGCAGGGTTTCTCTGTGTAGCTTTGGATCCTGTCCTGGAACTCTTTCTCACACTCACAGAGATCCACCTGCCTCTGCCCCTTGCTGGTCCCCCAACTGCTGGGATCTAAGATCTATGCCACCACTGCCTGCCTGAGAGGTTCTTATTGAGTATGGCTGCTGACAGACAGGATTGAGGGTGACTCTGTCAGGTGGTGGGGTTGGAATTCAAGGGATGCTCTGAGATCAAAGACCTCCTAGAGACCTCAGATGACGACATATTTCCTTTTCCTTGGGCCTCAACTGTCTCACCTGGTCACCTGGCAGGAAGGTGTCTTCTAGTTTGTCGTGAATTGGATGTGGCTGGACACGGCTGAGGAACTGGACGTGGTGGCCTTGAATTCAGCAACAATTTTCTTTCCCTGGGATGTCTTTCTCTGTTGCTCTCCACCATTTACTTATTCATCCATCTATTCAGTATTTATTTGTTGAGCCGGGGTCTTGTTATTGAACCTGAAGCTTCTACTTTCAGTGAGACTTAGCTGGCCTGAGGCTCTGGGATTTGCCTTTCTCCACTCTCCTAAGCACCAATCCTGGCCTTTGCGTGAGTGTCATAAATTCTGGACGCAGGGCCTTTACCTTCTGAGCCATCTATCATGTTCTACCCACCTTTTTTTCTTCAAGACAGGGTTTTCTCTGTAGCTCTGGCTGTCCTGGAACTCGCTTTGTAGACCAGGCTGGCCTCGAACTCACAGAGATCCACCTGCTTCTGTCTCCTGAGTGCTGGGATTAAAGATGTGGGCCACCTCTGGCCCTCTCTCTTTCTTTTTAAAAAGAAACATTTTATTTTTAAAAAGATTTATTTATGCTGGGTGGTAGTGGCCCACGCCTTTAATCCCAGCATTCAGGAGGCAGAGGCAGGTGGATCTCTGAGTTTGAAGCCAGACTGGTTTACAGCCAAGGCTACACAGAGAAACCCTGGAAAAACAAAAACAAAACAACAACAAAAGACTTATTTTTATTTTATGTGTATGAGTGTCTTGCTTCCACATATGTCTGTGCACCATGTGCATGCAATGCAAGCTGAGGATGTCAAATCACATGAGGCTGGAATTGCAGAGAGATAATAGCTGCCATGCAGATGCTGGGAACTGAAGTGGGCCCCTGTGGAAGAACAGCTTAACCACTGAGCCATCTCTCCAGCCCTGTAATGTTTTAAAGCTCTAATTTCTCAACTATCTCCCAGAAGATTATATCACTTGCCTGGGTGTTTCTAAGTATTTTATTTTTATAGATGAAGTTTCCTCCTTACCTCAACCCTGGGAAGTAGGTTCTACTAATGACTCCATTATGCAGATTTGGAAACTGAGGCATTGTGAGGGAGTCGGGCTCTGAAGCAGGCCATCTGGCTATGGAGCTGGAGCTCCCTACTACCTCACTCAACATTCCGGGCTCCGTGCTAAGTGTTTACCCAAATCGTCCCTGTTTTGCAATGGAGAAATCTGAGACTCAGAGCGGTTGAGCAACAGCTGAAGGTCACACAGCTGGGGAGCAGCAGGGTTGAGGTTCAGGGCCGGCTGGGCTCCAGAACCTCTGTTCTGCACCCCCTTTGGCAACCCTGCCAGACCCTCAGGCTCCACAGCCAGCTTAAGCAACCTCCCCTCGTCGCTGTGTCCCTCTGGGTGAGTCAGCTCCTTTCTCCATCTAGAGAATGACAGGGGTCAGCCCCTGCGCCCTGAGGTCCCCTGCAGTCTGCTGAGCCTGTGAGATGAGAGGTGTGGTACCTTCCAGCAGGAAGGGCAGCTCCGTGGTCTGGGAATGTCTTAGATTTGGCTTATGGGTGCAGCCAGGGAGGATGTGGATGGGGGCTGGGGTGTGTGTGTGTGTGTGTGTGTGTGTGTGTGTGTGACAAGGGAGCTTTGAAGAAGCGAAGGGGACTGTGGGCAATTCTAGAATGATAGCGAGGAGGTGCAAACTTAGGGAAGGGTGGTGTTGTACGAAGCGGATGAGAGGGAGAATGGAAAAGAAGACCCTGGTGGGCTCCCCGGGGAACCTTCTCTCACCCTTCAGTTCAAGATAGGCACAGAGTGCATCAGGCCAGGCCTCCGTGGTCAAACCAGCTTAGGGCTGAGGTTAGAACTCCGGAGACACAGCAGTTTGGGGAATTAACATTGCTGGGGGTTATGTTGTTTCTGTAAATATTTGGAGACGTCCAGTTATACTAGAAAAATGTATTTGAAGCCAGGGTGGCGTGTTTGTGTGGTTGGCTCAGCTTCCTTTTCCATGACCATTTGGTTACATTCCTCCCCTGTAGGAATTGAGGGTTGTTTTCCCATCTGTAACCTCATTAGGATACACACACCCACACACACTCTGGCAGGTTCCCCTTGGGGACATACATGCTCAGTGGCATCACCCTCTTGCCACAGTGCCTGTGGTCACGCCGTCACAGCTGTACCTTTTAATATTCAGTACCCATCATCCCGAAAGCCGCTGCCCCCTGGCTGCGCTCCTGCTAGTCCCGTTCCTCCCAGGGTGCTCAATTCCAGGCCTGGAGGGCGCCTGACAAACTGTGTTAAAAATCCTCCTACCCCGTGCATCCTGTGGAGGAGGGTAATGGGTGTGTTTGTGGTTCCAAGATTAGAGAATGGGCATCCTTATGGGGCGGGCTCCATTTTCTTTGGGCTTGGGGAAATTGGAATCATATTTCTGTGTGAACGGCTCGCCTCTCTCTCCTTCACGCCTCATCCGCGGCCTGACTCCTCCAGGCTCAGAGTGCTTAGGGTGCCTCCAAACACTTTCCTAGGCATCATAGGTTGGACTAACCTCTCTGGCTTGGAGAAGGTAGGGACACAGTTGGACTCTGATGTCAGGGACACTTGGGCTGTGGGGGTGGGGTGAGGGTGGACAGAGTCAGGTCCTCTCCCTCTGCTTTCCACAAGGATCCCTACACTGCTGTCTTTTGAATGGAGATGTCCCTCCAACAGCCCCATGCTGGAACTTGAGCCCATACTGATGGTACTGGAAACTTGGGAGATACTGGCTGGTCAGGAGGGTTCGGCCCTTCATGAATGGGGCTAATGCCTTAGAAAAGGGCTTGAGAGAACCAGCGTGGGCTTTATGCTCATTGTCTCACTTCCAGAACTGTGAGAATAGATTTCTATTGTTTATAAGTTTCCCAGACTGTGGTATTTTGTTACAGGCAACAGGAATGGACTAAGACATACGCTATAGAGGGCCACTGTTACTCGAGGCCAGAAAGGAAGACACTGTTTCCGGCTCTCCAGCACCCAGCGAGGAGTCCCATCCAGCCCGTGCCTCCTGTCTCACCCTAGCTCCCTTCCTCTAGAACGCCATGACCTCTTAGCTTCCCACCAAACGCGAGTTCTCAGAGCGGTTTGTGGTGGTCTGAAGGCTGCCTGACAAGGATCAGGGCTGTTCCGGGCTGGTGGAACAGCAAACACACCAGGGTGCAAATGTGGCTGGGGTCCGCTGAGGTCCCTGGCGCAGACGCTCCCAGCACAACCTGGCCTTTCCATTCTCTGCTCAGAGTGGTCTCCTACGTGCTTGGCTGCCTGCACGGCCTGCCCTCCGGTCTCTCCCCATCTCGGCTCCCTGGGCTTGTCTCTCTGAAGGCACTCAGCGACCTCATGTTCCTGAGAGCTGAGAAAGGAAGGCTGCAGAGGAGGGCTGTCGGAGCAAGGGCCATCAGGTGGAGTGTGGGGATTACCAAAGAGCTCACTCACTTGCCCTTTACCAAAGAATTTTCCCCCCATCTTTTAAAGTTGCTGTTTCCTCAAGGGAAAATTTTTATTTGTGTCTGAGTAAAATGTGTGCTCTTATAAATCGAAAGCAGAACATGAGGAGAGGTTTCTGTTGCTGACAGAGAATAAAGAAGCAGCTTGCTGGCCTTTGTCAGCCAGTAGGGCCACCTTCCTTCTTGCCCCAACCCTTCTCCCAGCTTTTTCCTCCCACCCTAGAGGAGAGGCCTGACCACTTGTCGTGGCCATCTAGAGCCCCAGCTGGGACTGCATTCAGGCTGATGGTGCAGCCTGGCCTGCAGGAAACACCGCACCCTCCCTGGGGAGAACTAGGGAGGGGCAGAAGGGAGGCGCAGCAGTGTTCTGAGGGAGCATGGAGACCACCATCTCTTGCTGGCTTGGTGACCGTGGAGAAGGAGGATGGAAGAAGGGAGCTAAGTCAGAGTTAATCAGACCAGTCCATGGCTCCCCTTCCCTCCACAAGCCAGGAAGTGATTCCCCCAGCTTGGTTTTGGGGACAAAACCTGGCTTTCTGGAATATGTGACCTCTGTCCTTGAATCCCCGGGACTTCTTGCTAGACTAGAAGAGGGTTCCTGCAGAGGTCTCACCAGTCTACTCCCACCACCGGAATGTCCACCAGCCCCACACTCTTCACTCCAGAAGGTACGATGGCCTCTCAAATCTCACTTTCGTCTGTCAGTTTGGGGACAGCTGTCCTGGTTTGCGTAATAA
The DNA here is from genome assembly GCA_004026605.1 of Ondatra zibethicus. Classification (NCBI taxonomy): domain Eukaryota; kingdom Metazoa; phylum Chordata; class Mammalia; order Rodentia; family Cricetidae; genus Ondatra; species Ondatra zibethicus. The sequence continues at coordinate 88,493 of PVIU01007232.1, read as the reverse complement.
TTTCTCAGCCGAGTCTCTTCCAGCCTTGGTTGAGGTAGCATGGGTTGGGTTAAGCCGTTTCTTAGGCCCTGAGGTCAACCTGACTGGCCAGGCCTGCTCTTCCCTCAGCAGCTCCTTGCATATGCTCCCCGTCCCCACCGTAGGGCCCCTGGGAGAGTTCCTTGTAGTCCGAGCAGGGGAGCCCCTATGGAGAGAAGGTGGTGGTGGTCTCGGCCTCCATGCTCATGGAAGCGTGTCGCACGTGCCGGCAGGAAGACCACTGCCGGAGCTGTTCCTGGCTGAGGCAGCCCAAGTCCTTGAAGAGCTTGAAGAGGTCACTGCGGAACTTGACCCCGATGAAGGCATACAAGAAAGGGTTGACACAGCAGCGGACACAGGCCAGGCTGTAGGTGACGTCATAGGCGATGTTGAGCTGCTTGCTGAGTTCACAGCTGCTGTTGGTGATGTTGAAATTGGCCACCGTCTGGGCCAGGACCACTCCATTGTAGGGTAGCTGGAAGACAATGAACACGACCACTACAGCAATGATCACCTTGATGGCCTTGTTCCGCTCAAAGTTTCGTGCCTGGAGCAGGGTACGGATGATGACGAGGTAGCAGAAGCTCATGGCCAGCAGAGGCACTAAAAAGCCAATGACCATCTGGGCCACTTGGATGGTGATCAAAGCCTCCACGTGGTCAGTGATGAGCGAGCATCTCCATGTGTCCTCGCTGTAGCTCTTCTGGAGGCCACTGTAGAGCAGCTCTGGGGTGGAAAGCAATAGGGCCAGCATCCAGATGCAAACGCAGGACAGTTTGCTGATGAGAAGCACGCGGGCACGGTGGCGGTGGGCTGACACGGCCTGGACAATGGCCACGTAGCGGTCAATGCTGATGCACAGGAGCAGGAGCATGCCGCTGAAGAAGCTTACTTTATAGATACCAAAGATGCACTTGCACAGGTAGACCCCAAAGATCCAGGACTTGGCTGCGCTATAGGCCCAGAAGGGGAGGATCAGGAGGAAGAGGATGTCGGCTACGGCCAGGTTGAGCAGGTAGGTGTCCGTCATGGTCTTGAGTCTCTTGAAATAGATGTAGGTCAACACCACCAGCCCGTTGCCCATCAGACCCACGAAACAAATGACCGAATACATGATAGGGAGGAACCAGGCCTTAAAGTTCCGCACATCTTTCTTGAAGCACACCGACTCGTACAGGGTATAGTCCACTGTGGTGTTTTCACCAATGTAGTCATCTGTGACTTCATCTTGGCAGAAGCACACCTGCAGGGGAAGAAATACCCATTTAGCTAGCAGCCTGGATCTGCTTGGGACTCAGCCTAGGATGGTGATTCTATCACGGACTTGCTACTTCTTGAAAATTCTCAGACCTTAGACCCATTGAACCATCTCAGAAGGCAGGGACCAGGAATCTATATTTGCCCCTCGAACTCTGAGTAAGTCTTTGATCTGAAATCAGTGCTTCTCAGGCACCAGCGTGTGGGGCTGGAGAATTGGCTCAGTGCTTAAGACCGTGTGGTAGGTGCTCTTGTGGAGAAGTTTGGTTTTGTTCCTAGCGCTCATAACTGTTTGTGACCCCAGTTCCACAGGATGCCCACTTCTGACCTCCCCAGACAGCCCGTATACATGTGATGTGCTTATTATGCATGCAGGCAAAACATTTTTACACATAAAATAAATCTAAAATAATGAGTTTAGTGTGCACGTGAATTACCTAAGGAGGGGATCTTGTTAGATTGCACATCTTGACGGGGTAGACTGAGGCAGGACCTGAAGTCTACCTTTCTACTCATCAGTAGTCACGGTTTGATTTTTGCCAACTCTTAGGACACTCAGTCTCATGATCACTGATGGAGGACTGGAGAGAGTTTAGGGTTTTGGGGTCTGCTGAGCCCTGAGTTGGGAAACACACATCTTCTCTTTGTCTGGGAGATGGAGGCATCTCCTGTGCTCCATCCTGGCTCCTGTGCGCCACTGTTGTGAGGTATGGGGGTCTCCATTCTGGTTCCATTTTTGTCTACAGGGGGTTTAGCTTACTCTCAACCAATGCTGTAATGTTGGGAAGGTGTGTCTTCTTGGGCTTTTAGGTCCTGGTGGAGTTTTCTGGGGTGGAAAGGGGAAGGCAGTAAAAAAAAAAAGCCTCAGCTTTTGAGGGTAAAACCTATATTAGGGTCAAGGTTGAGGAAGGTCTGGAGCAAGAAGAGAAGATCAAAGTTTCTGGGTAGGACTAGATTTCAGTTGATGGACCACTATTGTGGTGACTGTGGACCATTGATAGGAGACATGGAGGTTTCCATGGCTCCATGGTACCCACTACACTTGGGTAGTAGATACACATGTGTACCACTGGATGGCAGGGCCTCCAGGGCAGGGCTCCTGCAATGCAACTGTCTTCCTATGGGTGCTTGAGCCCCTGGAAGGAAGTGGCTCTCTTCTCCCACTCTCCCTCTGTGTTCCCACCCTCTCCCCACACCTCTTCGCCTGACTTCCGGCAGATCCCAATCAGCAGGGCTCAGCTGTTCTGGGCTTTTTTTAGCCCTTTTGTAGGGCTGCAGGGTGTGTGTGTGGGAAGGTTCAGCATCTGCTGTGATTTTTATCAATGGAGGGGTGCCTGCTTTACGTGTGCACACGTGTGTATGTGTGTGTGTGTGTGTGTGTTTGTGCGCACGCGCATGCGTGTGATATAGATGGACCACGGTAGATGGAGGGGAGTGGGTTGAAGGCTCATGGTTCCTCCACTGGGTAAGTGACTTTCAACCACTCAGTGGCAACCCACAGATTGTACCTTTACTGGCAACAGAGTGAGGACAAAGTGGTGTTCGGGAGCCTTTTCTTTGGGCATTGCTAACTTGAGAAAAGTCTGCAACAATGTTCTTTCCCTGGTCCAGGTGTGACTGTAGCCCCCCTCCTGGGGGGGGGCCCTGGGAGAGGTTAGCTGCGCTTAGCCCCTCATGAATGGGTCCAAGGCCTTGGGTCTGAGGCCTCTGGATTTAAGGGGCTTCTAGACCCCTGGGAGGACAGAACTCCCAGCTTCTAAGAAGTGTGCTCCTACCCACGCCCCCAGTCTTACCCTCTCCCCCTACCCTTGCTCCTCCTCCACACCCTCCCCCCAGGCTTGCCGCCTCTGCAGCCCACAGTCCCACCACATCCGGCCCTGTCTGAACCCCCCTTCCCCCAAGTGAAAGACAAAAACCAGCCACAGATGTCTTCACCCTTCCCTGGCCTTCCAGCCAGCAGTACAGGAGGGGAGGGAGCGGTGATGGGGAAGGGGCCAGGCTAAGGGCTACAGCCCAAGCTCCAGGGGGCCTCTAAGATGGAGTTTGGGGAAACAGTGCCCAGCATGGGGCCTGCCCCTGGCCTGAGCTCCTGGAAAGCTGCCCTTCTGGCCTCCGGACCTGGGGGAGAGTCAAATTCTGAAGCATTACTTCTCTAGGCTGGCCTTGGCCACCCCCTCCTCTAGAGAGCTCCCACCCAAACGAGGAAACTTGACTCTGGGAGTTACAGTTTCTCTTGCTGGGGCACACCTTCTGCCTCCTGGCCGGGCCAGAGAATAGAGCATTGTGAAGTAGGCTCTCTGCTCTGCAGAATTCAGACCTCTATATGTATTCCATTCACAGTCCTCTCCACAGGGTCCAGGCGCCACTCTTTCTCCCGCCCCCTCCCCACGGGCAGGCCAGATGGCCCTCTCTTTTAGGAAAGAACACATAGAATGAGGTTACAAGGAGAACCTTGGACTGAAAGGCAAAGAGGAGACAACTTTGGGTGACTGGAGAGGAACCAGATCGCCAGACCAAGGGTCCCTTTCCCAGCTCACAGATGGACACATGCCTATGAGCAAAACAGGCCCCTCTAAGCACTGTGCTGAGCAACTGTGTTTCTGTCTCCTGGGTGGGAAGGTGGGAGGTGAGGTGATGGAGGTGTGGGTGGGTCACTTCCCCCTGAGTTTAATTTAAGTGGGGACAAAGGAAGTCCAGAGAATGTCTGCCCCAACCCCCAAACCCCAGGAGAGAGGTGGCGGTCAGCTTAATGAATGACAGGTGGGCTGTGTCTGGGCCATCCCTTCCCTTCTAGCCAACTGTTCATATACTAGAACTCCTGGCTGGAGAGGGGACATGGAGGAGGGAAGAGAGCTTCCCATGGCGAGAAACCTCACCTGGAATATGACAAGGAGAGCCACCACCAGCACGTTTTTCATGGGTTTGCCTGTAGGAGACAAAGGAGGTGATGTTATTGCCTGGCAGAGACAATGCTCTGTTATTAAGGAAAGCGGGGGATTGGGAGGGGGCACCATTGGGAACTTTCATCCCAGGCTCCAGGCATCGCATTTGCTGAAAGAGAACATCAGAACCAGATTGTGCGTTTGAACACCTGGCCTGCTGCCCAGCATCCCTGTCTTCACCTCCCTCCCTTCCTCCTCCACTCCCAGGTCTGGGAAAGAAGCAGAACAGCCCCCCCCCCCCGCACCTTGGCCCAGCTAGGCTGTTGCTGGTTTGCAGAATCCATTGTACCCCAACAACCCCTCAAGACTGCTGGCTCCACACAGGGGCCTGAGTATCCCCCCTTCCCATTCCACATGAAGCAGGAAGAGGAGGCAGGGCTCTGGGGTGGTCAGGGCGTATGTACACATGTCCAGCTCTGCCCTGGTGGCAGGATCTACTGGCCTGGGAGCATTTCTTGGTGTCCAGATGCATGGACGTGTGAAGCCTGACAAATGTCCCAAGGGAGGCGAGCTAAGGAAATGGAGACTTGTTTGCTCTCCTGCAACTTGTCTTCGAATGCCCTGTAGACAGAGACCCTTGGCCAGAACAAGCTTGTTTGTGCCGTGGACAGCGCCTCATTCTGCTTGAGGCTGAGCCTTGGGCCAGCCTGGGTTGTATGTCCTTCTAAGCAAGAAGACAACTGGCAAAGCGGTTTTATCTTATCCACCCATCTTTGCCTTGGAGACCCTTCTCTAGCCCCCGAATTCCAGTTCCTCAGATCCACAGGAGAGTCAGTCTCTGTGATGGGATGCGTGAGTGTCACCTAGTCCAAACCAGAGTAGGACTTTGCTCCAGGCATCTTCAGGAGCCTGGGGGCCCTCTGGAGGTCAGGGAAGCTGCACAAACCCAGAGGTTATGTGTCCTTGGCCATAGCACCACCTACTGGAGTTTGAGCTACATGACACCCACATGTGCTCCAGACTGAGAGTGCCGGGACTGGGGATTTTAAGCTTGGCTACTCTTAGTACAAGCAGGGTCACCAGATGAGCGTTCTTCCCACCTGCACATCTTCCTTCATGCTACATAGACACGTCTTACTAAAGCATAGCTCTGTGGTCTCTCCCCACTGTGCCTCCCTCCTAAATCTCCAAGAGATCTTCCTCGCTGTAAAGATGGAGAGACCCTTATGCTTAGCACAGTGCTCGAGCCTCCCACCGTCTCCTCGAAGTCCTTGCCTCCCTGGCTCCATCTTTTTCTGGGGACAGACAGCCAGTGTCCCCTTGTTCTCAGCTTGCCCCAGATCATTTGCAGCCAGGAGTGGGAACATCACCACGTGGCCTCTCAGGTCCTCTCTCCTCCTCCCACTTTCTAACTGAATTACCCCTTGAGCCCCCGTGCTCAAGGCCACGTGTTCATGCTTAACCACACTCTCTTCAGGGTCTGATGCACAGCCCTCCCTCCCCTGACTCATTTCGGTGTTTGCGCGTTCGAGGTTTCTTTCAACACGTCAACGTCTTTCGGTTACTGCAGGGAAAGCTCAATCTGACTGTCAGTGAGAGCGAGAACTCCCTTGGGGGGACAAGAACTGTTTCTCTGTTTTACTCTGTCTGTCCCATCTCCTGGGTCCTGTCCTGGTCCATTTGCAGCTACTGTGGGGAGGGGCGCTAGGGTGTGTGATTAACATTGCCTTCTCATTCCAGGGATGCTGGATATGTGGTGGGGGCGAGGGGTTGACAAGTCAGGGTGCTGTAGATCTAGGACAGGCCCTTTTTGAGGCAGTTCACCAGGGGAAGTTGGGGGAATTCGCATGTGTGGTGACAGAAGGACCTGGTCAGTGGCAGTGAGTCACAGGCTCCTACCTGTCAACAGTCATAAGACAACTCTGCTCTTGGGCAGTGGTTGGGAATGTCAGGCTTGAGGAGCCACGGACTGAAGTGCTGGGTGTTTCCTGAGTTCTTGGGTTTGCAGAATGAGTATGATGAAAGAAAAATTCCCTAGCACTCCAGCCTGACACCCTCACCCCACTCCAGCCTGGGAAACCTTCTCCCACTCCGGTCCTAAAACTCCCACCTGTTTACTTTCCTAGTCTCTCCAGACTGCCCAGGAAACCCTGGCTGCCCACCATTGGGCCCCAGAGACACCTTTCTGGACCTTCTCAGCCAAGGTAGATAGGGACGTGGGAGAGGGAGGAGGCAGAAGCAGGGAAGCGTTAAGGGATCCAGAGAGCAGATGGGAGGCAGGGATGTGAAAGCTTCTGGGATTTTGTCAGTAGGGTACCAGATCTTTCATCAAGGATACAGTTGGTACTCATTGGGTTCTCATTGCGCTGTCCACATATGGGTGCCCTCACCCCGTCCGTCCTCATGGATACCCTGGAAGGTTCTCATGTGAGGAACCAGAAGCACAAGGCTTCCCCAGGGTCACCCAGCTGGCCCTCTAGCTGTGGAAACCACACTCCTGCCCACTCTTGCTATGTTTCTTCCCCTCAAAACATCTTGGAAGCTACTAACTGTACTCCTTTTATATTCTAGAGAACAGAGGCCCAGAGATGTTAAGCTGCGATACTGGAGCCACACAGCTACTAAAATGTAGATTAGAGATGTGAATGAGACATCTAGCCTGGGTTCTCACGACTGAGCCATGTGACATTTCTGATGGTCCTCTACAGACCAAGGCAATTCTTGCCGTCTATATTGTCACTGCCACCAGCTGCCCTTTCTGTTGCTTCTACACCTCCCCATATGTGGACAGCGCAATGAGAACCCAATGAGTACCAACTGTATCCTTGATGAAAGATCTGGTACCCTACTGACAAAATCCCAGAAGCTTTCACATCCCTGCCTCCCATCTGCTCTCTGGATCCCTTAACGCTTCCCTGCTTCTGCCTCCTCCCTCTCCCACGTCCCTATCTACCGTGGCTGAGAAGGTCCAGAAAGGTGTCTCTGGGGCCCAATGGTGGGCAGCCAGGGTTTCCTGGTCTCTTGAAGCTGGGTCCCTCCTCTGTCCTGACCCAAGGCCTTGCTGTTCCTCACTCTTTCCAAAACACACATTTCATCAGTTTACCCATCTATTTGGAAAGGGGGGGGCGGGCGGCGGAGGAAAGTCTCTGCTGGCTCCCATTTCTTTCAGGATGATGTATGGACCCCCTGATGCTGTCGCCCAGAGCTATAAGGATTGTCCCAGCCTGGCTTCCTTTTTGACACACCCACTTTCCCCCACTCCCCTTGGCCTGTGCCTTTTCCTCCTTCTTGTCCCTCTATGGCCTTCACCAGAGCTAAATGACTAGGAGTCCAAGGTGTATGTGTGACCATATGGAGGTCAGAGGTTGACATCAGGGGGCTTCCTTAGTTTCTCACCACCTATTTATTTATTTATTTATTGAGACAGGGTCTCTCACTGAACCTGGAGTTTGCCAGTTCTGAAGACTGGTTGGCCAGTGAGCCCTAGGGATCCTACTGTCTTTGCCTCACTGGCATTGCTTGTGTGCATTCCTATGACCAGCTTTTAAACACAGGTTCTGAGGCTCCAAACTCAGGGCCTCACGCTTGTGTGTCAATCAGCTTCCTGACTGAGCCGACTCTCTGGTCCCTCATTTGCCTTGTTGACTTCTGATGGCCATAGAGTCTAAAGTCCCTGCCACATCCTGATCCCTTAGGTCTTCATTTGGCTTGACAACTTCTACACGTTCTTCCCAAACACAGCGTAAATGCTTCCCTGATCCACACTCACAGTTTTGTTTTTGTTTTTCAATCTTGTCCTCATACCCTAGGAAGTGCTGGAGCATGTTGACATATATGTTATTCTCCCCACCAGGCTGGCTAGTCATAAAATTCTCACTGAATGACACAGTGACTGGAAGAGAAAACCATGAAAGGGGAGCGTTTTCTCCTAGCTCCCCTGGGCTACTGTGTTGTTCTCCACAGCCAGGTTTCTGAAGGGCCACGAGGAGCTGACCCTGAATCCCCTTCTGCCACCATCTATGGATCATTGGTGAGACACGAGTCTCTCATGGGTTCATTTTTCTTATCTCTGCTTTTGAGAAGTTGTGCTAAGATCTGTGGTCCCATTTCTTGAAGGTGGGGAGGGTACCTCAAGGGCTGCTCATTCAAATCACGAAAGAGCCCCAGTTTGAAGTTTTTCATTTTGTATAACAGAAACCCGGCCTCCTCACACACTTCTTGTCTCTGCTGGGCAGACAGAGAGTGAAAAACAGATTCTTTGTGGCCCACCCGCCCTTCCAACGGCCCAGAGCCTGTTTTGAGCAAAGGTTCTGAGCAGTTTCCCCTCACACCAGCAGTTCAGGGTTAGCTGTTGGGGTGCTTTTGAGTTGAGTAAAAAAGCAAGACAGCCGGGCAGTGGTGGCGCATGCCTTTAATTCCAGTACTCAGAAGGCGGAGGCAGGCGGATCATTCTGTGAGTTCGAGACCAGCCTGGTCTACAAGAGCTAGTTCCAGGACTAGCTCCAAAGTTGCAGAGAAACCCTGACTTGAAAAACAAACAAAATAAAACAAAACAAAAAAAGCAAGACAACCCCTTCTTCCAGGACCAGAGGTTGCCCTGCCCCCTGTATCAAAGCCATGCATCTAGCATCCCCAAATCTAGTCCAGGAGAGGCACTCTATAATGTCCCAGTGCCAGGAAGGCTGGTGTCCATCCCCCATTTGTGTTAAACATTTAGACCTTGCATTGGTCAACTGGGATGGGAGATGGAAATTAGCACCATGGAAATTAGCAAGTGCTATAAATTCAGAGCCTTCCCTCTATCCTGGGAGCCACTTTTTAGAGGTTAATATAGGGAAGGTGGAGAAGGTGGACAGTGTGAGCACCCTGGGACAATGACTGGTGGAGGTAGATTCCTGGGAAGCAGGCATAGAAAGCAGGCTGGTGGCAGAACAAGCTGGAATAGACAGATATTCAAAATCTAAAACCTATTCGGAGTGATTGATTCCATCCATCCATCCATCACCCATCCCTTCATCATCATCCATCCATCATCCATCCATCCATCATCCACCCATCTATCCATCCATCATCCATCCATCCATCATCCACCCATCTATCCATCCATCATCCATCCATCCATCCACCCATCCATCCACTCATTCATCTCATCAATGTTTTCTAACTACACCCTGAAACGTCTGGGAGGCAGAGGTGTAAGAATAAAACTCTACTTCCCTTGAGTTCCCAGCCAGCAGAGGTGGCCACCACTATATACCTTCCACAGCTGGGTCCAGATCCAGTGAGCAATGCATGCTGGGCAGGGGAGGCAGAGATAAAGGTGCTGCTGGCTGTGGTGTGGTGGGGAGGGTGTGAGGGCAGCACCAGGGAACCTTCACTTTTTAAAGTCAACCCCTTGTGGCTTTGAGGCCACAATGGTGCTTTACTGGCTGATGAGCGGAACCCTCTAGGAACTTGGCCTTTTTAGCTTCAGTGGGGTCTGACTCTGCAGCCGAGATTTAAGATTCGTAACTGGGGAGTCTGGGGCTGATCTACCTACTCAGTGCCTCCTGGGACTTCCCTGTGCGATAGTAGAAACAGAGACTAGGCTGAGAGGAGCAGTATGTCTGCTGGGCTCTGGTGGGTGGGGTTTATTTAGGGGCTCTGCTGGGCTCGGTGGTCTGGCTATCGCTTCTCTATGCCGAACGCCCCCCAGTTAGTCACTGGTCCTTTAACTTGCAAGAGGCACTGAGCTAATGGGATGGGTAGGAGGAGAGAGAGAGAGAAAGAGAGAGAGAGAGAGAGAGAGAGAGAGAGAGAGAGAGAGAGAGAGAGAGAGGCAGAGGTTGCAGCTCGCATTTGTATTTGCATGACTCCACAACACACAACACTGTCCCCTCCAATTTACTCTTTCTTATAAAAGTCCACAGGGTTGGGGATTCAAATCCTGGTTTAACAGGAGAGAAAAGGTGGGCTCAGACAAGGAGCAGGGTGTCCTGAGGTGCCAGAGAATGTCACCTATCACTCGCAGCTGAGAACAAGTTCTATCCAGGTCAAACAAGGTCAGCCAGCCACACTCTTTATTCCCGCTGCTTTAGAAGATGCCACTCTATTCCCCTTGTTCCTCCTGGCATCTGTCGCCATTCCTTCCCTTTCAGATGGGTCTGAAAGGGCAGGTACATCCTCCAGGGCAGGAGGCAATAGGATGACATTGTCTGAAAGCAGCTGCCAGTTCATACTGACTGCCCTGATTTCTCTGGCGGCTCCCCTCAGGACCCTTATCCCCACCCTAGACTCATTGCCCAGAGTCTGGTTTTTCTACTCGCATGAGAGGCTTACTCACCCAGGTCCATGATGCTTTCTGGGCAGCTGAAGTCACACAGGAAGGCTGTACTTGTGTCTCTGTCTCCAGCTACCCCTGTCTGGGAGGAAGTGGTATTGAGCCCCTTTTAAGTAGTAAGAGAAGCCACCCTCGTCCTTGCCCCTCCCACCTCTGCTCCTCCCTCAACCCTCCCTTAGAGTCTTCTGGGACCACAGAGTATACAAATGACAGAGTGACGGCCCCTGTCATAGGACCCTGAATCACCGGTCCTTTACATTCTGAAGGGTCCTGGTAGCACCTGGTAGAGCCTCAGTGAGGGGCTCTTTCCATCTGTTGTTACCCAGCTGGCTGACTGGCTGTGCCACGAGGCTCAGGGTCCTGGTAGCACCTTGTAGAGCTTCAGCGAGGGGCTCTTTCCATCTGCAAGTGCCCAGCTGGCTGGCTATGCCACAAGGCTCAGGAGTCAGAGATGGGCTTCGTCCTCTTTGTTTTGAATGAAACTCTTTTCAAACCAGCATGAACTTGAACAACAGTGACTGTCCCAGCATCCACCTGCACAACTAGTGCAAGGTCCCTTGAGGGTCTGGCCATCAAGGACGGGCTGGTAAACCTTCAGTGATAAAACCACAAAGTGAAAGTTGAGGAGTTTGCTTTTAGTATTTACAGATGCTAGATACGAGAATGCCTGTAACCCCTTGGCTTTCTCTGCCACCAGAGAGGGCACAGACGCCTGTGCCTTTACCAGGCCTAAGCCATTATCCAAACTGGCTCCCTACAGAGAACTTTATTTATTTATCTATCTATGTATTTACTTATTTATATTTCTTGAGTCAGGGTCTCATTTATCATCTAGCCTAGGCTGGCTTCACACTTGCAACATAGCTGAGGATGACCTTGAACTTCTGGTTCTCATTTATCTATTTATTTATTTATATTTCTTGAGTCAGGGTCTCATTTATCATCTAGCCTAGGCTGGCTTCACACTTGCAACATAGCTGAGGATGACCTTGAACTTCTGATTCTCCTGCCTCCACCCTTGTCCTGTGTCGTGATGAATAGGCACACACTACCATGCCCCATTTCCCCCAGAGGGAGACTGGTAATTCGAGTTTTCAATTAAAAAAATTATTTGTACTAATTTTATTGTTGTGTATGTGTGTATGGCTTGTGTACACATGTGTTTGTGTGTAGTCGTCTGCATGACTATGGGAATTTCACGCCATTGCTTGTGTGTGGAGGTGGAAGGACAAGTCCAGGTGCAGCCGTCTTCCCTTTTGTTGGAGGTTCTGGGGATTTGAACTCAGTTCCTCATGCCTGTGAGGCAAAGCTCTTTTAGCCACTGAGCCATCTCCTCAGTCCAATTAGTGGTTTTAAAGCAAACATAGAGCCTATGCTGGGCTTGTTAGGTGGCCACTGAGTTCTGGAGCAAATATCTGAATGTTCCATTTCCAGGAAAGACACCTGTACATTTTTATCACTGGACACTGGCTGTAGTCAGTTCAGTGAGGGACAGGTACTTGACATGGAGTTTGGAATGGCTTAGCCTTGCTTCTGTACTAAATAGTTTAAAAACAATTGCCATGGCAACATAATGCTTCAAGCACTCACTTGATCCCCTTGTTCTGCTCGGTGTATAGGGACTACATTTCCCAGACAGCTTTCCCTTTTGCTTCTGGGGAGAACTGACCAATGAGGATGCACTGACATGCAATGGAAGGTCAAAAGACAGGGCTATGCTAGGATGTCTCTTTTTTCTAAATTAAAAAAACAAAACAAAACAAAACAGTTTTGTTTAGATATAGTTCATATACTTTAGTATTCGCCTTTAAAAAAGATTTATTAATTTTTATTTTACATGTGTAAGTGTTTGCCTGAATGTACTTATGTGTACCACATGTGTGCCTAGAGCCTGCGGAGGTCAGAAGAAGGCATTAGATCCTCTGGAACTGGTTATTGGTGGTTGCGAGCTGCCACATGGGTGCTGGGAACCAAACTTGGGTCCTTGGCAAGAGCGTCAAGTGCTCTTAACCGCTGAGCCATCCCTTCAGCCCCAACATCTACCCTTTTAAAGTAGACCTTTCCAACAAAAAGAACAAAAAGAAAAAAATAACAAAAAAGACAACAAAAAGAAAAAAGAAGAAAAAAAGAAAAAAAAAAGCAAAAAAAATTAAAGTAGACCTTTCCACGGTGTGTATATAGTCACAGAATTTACTGTACCATGCTAAATACTGAATTATTTTTAAGTCAAATCTTCTGCCGTTGTTACCAGTGGTTCCCATTTCTTCCCATTCACACAGATCCTCATAGCCACAGATCTACTTTCCTTCTGTGGATTTGCTTCTGACGGTTATTTCACATACACAGACATATGCCACATGTGACCTTTGTATCTGTCTTCTTTTAACTAGGTTCATCTATGTGCAGTATGTTTCAAATCTTTATTACTTTCTGTGACTGAATAGTATCCCATTGTCTGGACATATCACATTTCTTCTATCTACCACCAGTTGGCTATTTGGATTGTTTCTACTGTTTAGCTATCATGAGTATTGCTGCTATTGGTATTTGTATACAAGTCATTATTCTTATTTACTTTTCTATGCCTGTGAAGAGACACCATGACTAAGGCAACTTATAAAAGAAATCAGTTTTAGAGGGTGAGCCCATGACCATCATGGTGGGGGACATGGCAGCAGGCAGGCAAATAGGGTACAGGAGTAGTAGCTGAGAACTTTTGTGTTGAGACTAGGGAGAGAGAGAGAGAGAGAGAGAGAGAGAGAGAGAGAGAGAGAGAGAGAGAGAACTGAAACTGGTGTGGGCTTTTGAAACCGCCTCCATCAAGGCCACTCCTCCTGACCCTTCCAAAACAGTTCCACCAACTGTGTATCGGCTATTCAAACATATGAGCCTATGAGACCCTTTCTCATTCAAGCTACCACGTCCTTTATCCCAGGAGTTTCTCTCTCATCTCATTGATTAGTCTTTCTCATCTCACTTATTAAGCTTATGTGTTACATCCCTAGCAAAACACTGAAGCTGGAACTTTGGGACGGCTGCCCTGTTAGACCAGGTTAGAGCAAGAGAACTGAAAAGTCTAAACAGGACCTCTACAGCTGGAGCTCCTATGAAAGCCCATGGCATCCTGAGGACCACTGCGGCCCATGCTGTGATGAGCATGTGTTTGTGTATGACAGTGAATTCTGAGTTCGTATTCTCCAATTGCAGCTACACAGACTCCATTGTATTATATAAAGGAAAGTCCACAGGAGAAGTCAATTTTTAAAAAAAGTACCCTGGGCATCTTTGCACAACTCCATCTTTGGCCCTTTAAAACTGGCTGCTTTTTGGAAGTGGAGGCTATTCGGCAAGGCACACTTAAGTAGCGGGTGCTTAGTGAGCAGCTGATTGATGGATGGTGTGACTTCAACTTTTCGCTGAGATGGTGACCCTGTCTTCTTTATTATTTCTTTATTAGAAGCTGATTATAGGAGCTGGGCAGAGGTGGTGCACACCTTTAATCCCAGTACTCAGGAGGCAGAGGCGGGCAGATCTCTGAGTTTGAGACCAGCCTGGTCTACAGTGTGAGTTTCAGTATAGCCAGGGCTACACAGAGAAACCCTGTCTTGAAAAATCAACCAACCAACCAATAAACAAATAAAAATTAAAAAAAAAACTGACTACAAAGCCCAGTTGAAGCAGTAGCTTGAGTAGGATTTGTATTATTTCAAAATAGATACTCTTGATCTTAGGTATGTATCCTATCTGCTTTTCAAACATTTAAAAACATTTATTGAGAGAGAGAGAAAGAGAGAGAGAGAGCACTTGTGGGCAGGCACATGTGCTACAGCACACTTGTTGAGGTCAGAGGACATCTTGCAGGTGTTATTTTTCTCTTTCCACCATGTCAGCTCCTGGGATCAAACTCAACTTGTCGGGCTTGGCAGCAAGCACCTTTACCCACTAAGCCATCTTGCCTACCCCAAAATCCTACTATTTGATTTGTTTCTGAATGATCTCATTTATTCATTCGATAAATATTCGATGTAAGCTTGCTTGTTTAGCATGGTGATAGACTGTATTGATCCAAAGACAAGCACACATGATCCCTGGCCTTGCTAAGTTTACATGGAGTGTGTAGTCTTATTTGGATTGTTATAATAAAATAGCACAGGCTAGGTGGCTTAAACAACAGAAATTGGCTGGGTGTGGTGGTATATGCCTTTAATCCCAGCACTCAGGAGGCAGAGACAGGCGGATCTCTCTAAGTTTGAGGCCAGCCTGGCCTACAGAAGGGAGTTCCAGGACAGTCAGAGGTATTACGCATAGAAACCCTGTCTTGAAAAACCAAAACCAAGAAAAAAAAGTCCCGCAACAACAGAAATGTATTTCCTCATGGTTCTGAAGGCTGGAAGTTCCGAGTCATGGTCCAGCAGGGTCAGTTTCTGGTGATGGCCCTTACATACTACTGAATCAGGACCCTACTCTATGACTCCATTTAATTTCAATTTCTTCCTTAGATGTTTGACTCTTCAATCCAGCCCTTTGAGGATTAGGACTTCAGCATGTGTCCTAATTTCCCAGGGTGATGGTGCTGGGAAATAGTCAGTCCATAAGACTGAGGACGATGGACAACGTTGTGATTATTATCAACTGAGTTTTCTGGTACAGAGGCTGAGGCAGGAGGATTGCCACAAGTGCAAGGCCAGCTAGGGCTGCATATAGAATACCAGACATGCCAGCTTTACAGAAGGAGACTTCATGACCAAAAAAACCAAACAACAAAACAAACCGAGGCAAATTACAAGCAATATGAGAAGAGGAAAAGCGCCCATGAACCTGTTGACAAAGGACATGGAGGTAGAGAAGACTTCTGGAAGCTTAGCAAATAGCATTTGGCAATGTTTGTTTGTGATGCACCCAAGTCTCCACTGCATTACTTTTATGGCTTTATTTATTATATATTAAATATCACATATTTCAAGGTATTTAAGAAACAATGAAAGACACCATTGACTACAACATTGCGGGAGTTAGCTAGGGGGACAAACTCGGCCTAGCATAGGAGCGGTAGGAAGCCAATTAAGATGCCTGTGGGAGCAGGGGTACCAGGAGGGGTGTGGAGCGGTCCAGGTGAAGGAGGAAGGCAGTGCTGAGTGGTCAGAAGTCTCACTCAGTCAACTTCAAAAGGGTTTGCTGAACTTGGTCGTTTGGAGGGCAGAGAGAGCTACCCTGCTTAACTTGGTCTCATTTCACAGCGACGCAGCCACTGGGCCCGATTTCTGGCTTTGATGCCTGTTCTTCAGCTAGGCTGTGTTTGGCATGTGAGATGGCTTTGGTTGGTATGTTTGAAACGAGGTTCTCTGTGTTGCTGTGGGGAGTAATGACATGCTAGACTTTTCTTAGGCGTCAGTCGGCCCATCTATCCATTCATCCAGCAACCATTGATGAAAAACCTACTGTGGAGGTTTGGGAGTAGTTATTCAGATTTTAGGGTCGATCAGCCATAGTCCGGGACTTCTAACCAGTGACAAATAATATCTCCAGGTTTCTACGTGGTTTCTATATTTCCAAGAACAGGCTCCGTCGCCACAAGTTCAAGGCCAGTCAGGACTGCAGGTAGAGTCCCAGACCTGCCAAGTTTATAGACTGAGACTTCATGACTTATCTCGTGCAACCCGCAGGCTGTTGTGTTTGGTAGGTTTCTATTCTGCGACCCCAGAAACTGAGACTTAGTTTCAAGACCTTTAGTTTCAAGCTAAGGGATTTTCTTCTGATGTCAAGCTAGCTCCTGCTGATGCAGGGCCTGGCCTTTCTCCTGATGTCAAGCTAGCTCCTGCTGATGCAGGGCCTGGCCTTAAAGGACCAAAGCTATGACTCTGACCTCTCTGGCTGGAAAAGATCCCATTACACAAGGCTCACTGCACTCACCCCTGTTCTCGGAGCGTATATGTCACTGCTTCTTTTGGAGAAGTTCTGCCCAGGGACAAAGGTTTCAGAGCGTGAGTGGGAACCAGGACCTAGAAGTCATCTTTAAAACCTTGTCACCCAGCCACTTCACTGATAACTTGATTATTCACAGGACGAAAGAAGACTTAGCCTAGCATGAAGGAACGCAGCAAGTCTTGAGACCCCGGGAGAAGGTCCTTACCTGAAGAGGTCCAGGAGAAGAGCCAGAGTAGAAATTTCTGGATGGAACCAGGTCTGCAGAAACTTCCTGTTGTCTTTCTTGCACAGGGCATGCACACTCAAGTGCCAGCTTTCTTGTCCACTGACATCACCCAATGTATTCTAGTCCTCTCAGGCTTGCAATTCAATGAGTAAAGTCTAACTCAGATTATACCTCTTACCCCTGTCCTCCGCCCCCACCTTCAAGCTCTTTTGGATTTTACCCGGGAATGATCAGTGTGCTGGCTAGTTTTATGTCAATTTGACACAAGCTAGAGTCATTTAGGAAGACAGAAACCTCAGTTGAGAAAATGCCTCCACCAAACTGGCCTGTGGGAAAGCCTGGGAAGCGTTTGTTTGTTTGTTTATTTGATCAGTGATGTGGGAGGGGCCAGTTCCCTGTGGGTGGTGTCACCCCAGGCCCGGTGGTCTTGGGTGAAGGGTTAATGATCTAAAAGTCAGCAGGCAGCTGAGAAACTCCAGATAGGAAAGCTGGTACACTAATAAGATCTACAGGCAGTTAGGAGCTGGGCTCTGCTCAAAGGAAAGTCAACATATGGATAAGAACCTCTCTTGGTGTTTACAGCTCTGAGACTTCAGGGACCCGCTGCAGATGGAATTTTCCAACCTCAAAAGTTTCCTTTCTGTCCTATAAAGCCCTCAGGCCCCCTGCACCTTGGTGCACAGTCCCCTCCCCCTCCCAGAGGGCACACTGCCTTTCACAGTCCTACGAAGAACTATGTATTTCTGTTGAAGTACATCTTCCTTCTTTCGTTCCTTCCTTCCTTCCTTCCTTCCTTCCTTCCTTCCTTCCTTCCTTCCTTCCTTCCTTCCTTCCTTCCTTCTTTCTTTTGGTTTTTCGAGCCAGAGTTTTCTCAGTAACAGTTCTGGCTGTCCTGGAACTCGCTTCATACAACAGACTGGCCTCAAACTCACAGAGATCTGCCTGCCTCTGCCTCCTGAGTGCTGGGATTAAAGGTGTGCACCACCACTGCCCAGTTTCATCTCCTTTTATTTTCACATTACCTTGATTAATGAGCGCTATAACATAGCAGGCTTTGCAAGCCAGAAAGCAACACTCCTCCAAAGTCTTTGCACCAGTTTCTGCCTCCAGGTTCCTGCCCTGCCATACATTCCTGCCCTGACTTCCTTTGATACTATGGACTGTGACACAGAAGTGTAAACCTATAAAAACTTCCTTTCCCCAAGTAGCCTTTGGTTGTGCAGATCTGGCATACACTTAGGGACACTCAGAATTTAAGAGATGGTCATCTCAGACTTTACCTAGAATTTTGTGACCCAAAGAGCTAAGAAACTTGCTAAATTTCAGCATAGGTGCAGTCTTGTGTTGCCTGGCTAGCGTTAGGAACTTTATTTGGAAGATTTTTCTTTTTGGGGGGAGGGGGGGTTCAAAGCCTCAAGCAGATCTCTGGTTTCCAAGGGCAAAAAGGACAAAGAGATGTGAGCTGCCAGACTGCGAGGAGGAAATGTTAGTTTTTATTTTCCCCTGCTGCTGTGATCAAAAATACCCTGACAAGAACAGTTTAAGGAAGAATGGGTTTATGTGGCTCACAGCTCCAGGGTACAGTCCGCCATGACTGGGGAGTCAGGGCAACAGGAGCATTAGGCAGCAGGTGACAGTGCACCTGCAACCAGGACACGAAAGGAGTTGGACACTTGCGATCCATTGGCAAGCTCTCTCCTTTTGATGCCGTCTAAGACCCAAGCCCAGGCACCAGCCACTCACTTCTGAGGTAAGCCTTCCCATCTCGGGTAAGGTATTGAGGACACTCACTCCTAGGCATGCCCGGAACCTTGTCTCCCAGGCGATTCTAGACCCTGTCAAGCCGTCAATCACTATTAACCCCCACAAAGAGAGCGCTCTTTAGGAGGAAGGAAAGGGAAGAAGGGCTGGGCACAGGCTGGCGGGAAGCCTAGGGTCGCCCTGACACCTGTTGCCAGGGCTGGGTAGTGGTTTCCTGTACTTGTGGACACGTGAGCAGAGAGAACACAATGGGTTTGCCTTGGCAGGAAGAGGCTTCCTGTTTTGCTGCGAGGGCTCATTGTTGGACACTGAGAGGAGGAGGCGTGTATGTCTGTGTTTTTCAAGTTGCTAAGGTCCCTGAGGAGAGGGGAGGCGACAGGTGTGGAGGGGGTCTGAAGATGACAAATAGGAAAACAGGGGTGGGGGTCTATTCTTTCAGAGTTACTCATCCAAACCTCACATCATTTAGGAGAGGGCCAGTCTAGCTATACTGCCTGTTGTCATGACAACTCCAAGCAACAGCCTTGGGGCTCACCTGAGGGTCGTCTCAATGCCTCCTCATCCCCTGGTAAGAGTCAGTGTTGACTTCTGAGGTGACCTTTATTTAAGAGAGGTGGCAAGCCCCTTAGCTGGGAAGTTTGAATTGAAACGCTGGTGAGAACCAATGGAGGAAATGATGGGATTTGTCTGGTGGCAAAGGGATGAGTTAGAAAGCCAAAGTGTGTACCCCGAGTCCCGCATGCCCGTTTTCACACTTAACAACTGACTTAGACACCCTGAGTGCCCTGATGCTTGTGTAGGTGTGGAGCTGTCTGCTGTAGTGAAGAGGCTTGGGTTCAGCTGGCTCGGCCAGCTCTCTGTGGGTCCTTTCCTCTGACTTCCTCGCCTGGGGATTGGAGTGGGGAATATCGGCTGTCTGTCCTGGCTTGGTCACACCTTCGGGAACCCCGCCGATCATCTCTTGGACACCTGTGGCCTCCGGAGGCCAGTGATGCACTGAGGAAATCTCAGCAGAGCTTTGGCCAAGAAGGAAAGATGCTGGGGTTCTGCCCCTCCTCCCTTCCTTGCCCTGTGGTAGCTGAAGGAGTCAGCATCTGCCTCCTCCTGCAACGGTTTATGGCATCATTCGAGGCCCCTCTCAGTCCCTCTCAGCTCGAACACCTTTGAGCTGTCTCTCCCGACTTCCCACCCACATCTGCCTGCGCCCTGACTCTCCCAGGGCAAAGCACTGGGTACTTTCATCTTTCTGGAATTTTTCCACATACTTTTCTCTCAGGTTCCTTCTCCCTCTGTCACATTTTTAAAATTAATTTATTTATTTTTATGTGCATTGATGTTTTGCCTGCATGTATGTTTGTGTGAGGGTGTCAGATCTTGGAGTTACAGGCAGTTGTGGGCTGCCATGTTGGTGCTGAGAGTTGAACCTGGATCTCCTGGGTCCTCTAGAAGAGCAGCAAGTGCCCTTAACCACTGAGCCATCTCTCCAGCCCTCCCCACACCCGTCAGATTTTAACTTGTCATTCATTCAAGATCCAGCATAAGCGGGCTGGAGAGACAGTTCAGCAGTTTAAGAGTGCTTGCTGTTCTTGTAGAGGACCTTGGTTTGGTTCCCAGCACCCATGGGGCAGTCAACAGCTGTCTGTAATTCCAGTGCCAGGGGATCTAATGATGCCCTCTTCTGTTTCCCATGGGTACCAGGTGTGCTCATGGCGCAAATGCATGAAGGCAAAATATTTATAGACATAGTTTAAAAAAATCCAGCTCAAAGAACTCCCAGTTCCATGAAGAATTTCCAGTGGCCTTAAGCCCGCAGAACGCTTATGCGTCACCGGCGTGTCTAAGCATCTTTCCTCCTCTCTAATGGGTACCTCATCTATTTCTTAACTACTTAACACAACAGGTAGCATATTCTTTGTGCTCAACCAAAAGGCACCTGGGGTTAAATTGAAACAGATTTCTATGGATTTGACCTCAGATAGGTGCCACTTACAGCTCACGCAAGACTAAGAAGGAAGCAGGCAGAGGAGGGAACTCAGGGGAGCAGATTTCCATGGCCCCTGCTTCCAAAGGTCAGCATCAGTTTCGGCTAATGAGCAAAGTTCACAGTCTCCACTCTGAGAAACGGTTCAGGCTTGGATGAGGGAGCACAGCCTGACCTTCAGGGAGCTTCCAGACGGAGAGGCAGATCACCATTTCTGGGATCTGAGAGACTGAGCCGGGACGGGAGCTAGCACTTACGCAGTACTATGGCAGTACTTACTCTCAGTACCTATGGTCTGCCAGACCCCAGAACATGTCATTTAATCTCATGACAGTTCTGTGAAGTCAGTGTTGTGATGTCCATTCTAGAGATGAGGAAATACAGAGTCAGAGAAGTTAAGGACTTTCCCAACACAGGCTCCCAGGCTGAGAATGGAACTCCCCATCCAGGTCTTCCCCTGATACCATTGTTGAACAAGAAGCTAAGTTTCACAACTACTGACGACGGCTCCAAAGCCAAACACTTCTGCTGTCCCAGTGCCCGTATCAGTAAAAAAATGAAAGCTCCGTGCAACTCTAGTGTCCATATCTATAGTTCCCATTTCTTAAGCAAAATCTGCATATGTGCTTCTGATTGGCAGAGTGTAGGTCACGGGCCTGTATCTGGGCTGTGAGGTTAGGAGTTCTTGGCTTCTTGGTGGAGCGGAAGAATAACAAGGGAATTCCCACTAGAAAGAGAGGCTGACTGGTGAGATGCTGAAAGGCCACGAACCCAGGAGATGGCTGCCACATGGTCCCTCCCTAAATGTCACGTCAGAGGAACTTAATTTATAAGCCTTAATATACTCCCTTTTGAAATTCCCACAGCTTTCTTAAAATGTGGTTTGGAACAAAACAAACAAACAAGCAATCATGACATAATTTTAAAGTATAATTTACATAGAGCAAACTTCAAGTATATAGTTCTAGGGCCTCTATCTTGCTCTACCCCCTGCCCCCAATACTGATAATTGTCTAGACACTACCAGAAGCAAGATGCAGTTAAGTAATAGCTTCCTTTCCTCGCCCTCCCCAGACCCCATGAATTCCCTCTGTAGTCTCCATCTTCCTCCGTGCTCGGCTTCTGAGAACCACCTATCTGTTTTTCTGCCTAAGGATTTTGGAACAAAGACTTTCAAAGCAGAGAAGAGGAGCCTGAAAGGATTCTCTGTGTAAACACTAGTGTATGGGTTTTGAAGCCTCTTCCTACTTGGCCCCATCTTGGAGGTGGGAAAAACCAGATCGAGAAATGGATTGAATTGATCAGAGGCGTAATCTCTGCAAGTCTGGAGGCAGAGGCCTCTACTTTGGGAAGCCGAGGCAGGGGGATCTCAGGCACAAGGATTGTCAGAACTACAGAGTGAGTTTAAAGCTGGCTTGGTCAATTTAGTGAGACCCCTTCTCAGAGTAAAATCTATGAAGGAAGCCAGAATTACGGTTCAGAGGCAGAGCACTTGTCTATCATGCGCTAGGCCTTGAGTTCAACCTCCAGTACTGAGAAGAAAAGGATATAATTTCCTTTCAAATATTAGGTTTAAGACTTAACATGGACGTCTGCTGGGCTCCAGCTAATGGTGTGAATTCTCTTTTAAAGGGACAGGCGGAAAGAATAGGCAGTGGACGCTCCACTGGGCTCAGGTTTGGTAGAGGGACCCACACCTTTGAGGCCAGCTCTCTTTTTCTCCAGACTGCCCTCCTTTCTGACAGATAGAGACCGGGCCCATGGTCTGTGTCTTCCTGCTATGCCCCACCACACCCCAACCCCAATTCTTCACTCAAATTGCCCTGAGCCCTTTTCAGGCCTCCACGGGAGACAGCACAGCTGTGGTGGACACTCTAGACTAAGCTGTGGCCTGAGGCTGCTGTTCATGAAAGCCATTCACAAAGCAGAGGTGTGCAGGCTGCTGGTAGAAAGAGGGACTGTCTGTCTGTCTATGTGTCTATCTATCATCTGTTGTCTATCTACCTACCTCCAAGGAGTGTTAATATCCTAAACTTAGGAGCCAGAGAGATGGCTCAGTGATTAAGTGTCCTTGTTGCTCTTGCAGAGGACCTGGCTTCAGTTCCCAGCACCCACATGGCCGCTCACCGCTCACAGCTCCCCATAACTCTAGTTCTAGAGGATCTGATGCCGTCTTCTGATCTCCCGGGCTCTAGGCACATAAGTGGTGCACGTACATAGATGCAAGCTAAACACGCATACACATAAGATGAAAGTAAATCTATTTTTTAAAGTTTGAATGTATACGTGGCTCCTCAGATAATCATAAAAAAAAGATTTCTACAATTTTAGTATT
The DNA here is from genome assembly GCA_004026605.1 of Ondatra zibethicus. Taxonomy (NCBI): domain Eukaryota; kingdom Metazoa; phylum Chordata; class Mammalia; order Rodentia; family Cricetidae; genus Ondatra; species Ondatra zibethicus. Next base: position 65,789 of record PVIU01007232.1, on the reverse strand, counting down.
TTGTGTTTTCAAATGCGGTAGAACCCCTTTTAATGCAAGAGTCGATTAGATTGGCAGATAAGGTGACTATCGGATGCAAGCAATATGAAGGTCTGTTTGTGCTCTGCCTTGGGCCCTACAATGTTTCAGGCAGGTCTGGATGAACGTGAGCCAGTATTCTCTGAGAGACTGAGCAAAGTCCCCTTCGGTTCAGCCCCCCTTTGCAGGCTTAGACCACACTCCCAGGCAGGGGGGAGGGGAAGACACTTTTAGGCTTCTTGAATCTTACCTGGGCCTTTTCTTTTGTATTGTCTTTGATGGTTAAATTTCACTGTCAGCTCTACAATCACCTAAGAGGCTGGTGGGAAACACCTCTGGGTGTGTCGGTGAGGATGGTTCTAGAGAGGATGAGCAGAGAGAGGAAGACCCACCCTGACAGTGAGCATCACTTACAAGCTGGGGTTTCTCCCCACAGCTGAAGGGAGCTGGCATTCTTTTGCTTCTCTGTGAGCCATGAAGCAAATAGCTTCTCCTTTGCCACCTGCTCCCGCCACCACGATATTCTGCTTAGGTTTGTGGAGCTGAATGACCTTGGACTGAATCCTCCAAAACCATGGGCCAAAGAAGGTGTTTGAACCAGGTATACTGTCACAGCAGCATGAAGACTAATTCCTCATTTCGTTTGAGTCTTTTGACCACCCTGCCAGGCGGGTAGCTTGTTGCCAACTGGTAGGTGAGGTAGCAGCAACTTATTGATGTTGAGTTCCTTCAGCTTCAAGGCCAGTGGGCTTCTCCTTTGCCATCTTACTTCATCCCCTTTCCTAACACAATTCCTAGGGGAAAGGAACCAGTTATTTAAATGGGACGGGGGCGGGGGGGGATTAAACCATCCCTTAGAATTCCAGAGCCATCTGTGATTGGCCCTATTTTTATTTCAAAGAAGAAAAAGGCAAAGTACAAGAGATGGTTAGCTGGGGCAGAGATAATGGAAACACGGGGGAGAAGGTATAGATGAATTCAGGGCGTTTCAGTGAGTTAGGTATAGGAGACGGAGAGGAGCATAGGGTGAGTAGGGGTGGGTGCACAGCTAATTGCCCTCCTTTTTAGTGTGTGTGTATGTGTGTGGGCACACGCGCACGTGTTGACGCATCCATGCTTACACACCACAGCTCAGATGTGGAGATGAGAGGATGCTTTCAGGAGTCAGGTCTTTCCTACTATGTGGTTCCTAGGAATTGAACTCAGGTCATCAGGTTTGGTGCCAATTGCCTTTATCCATGGAGCCATCTCATCAGCCCAACCATGGCTTTTGGGTCAGGGCTGGTTTAATCCAAGTCTCCACACTTAGTACTTGACTTTGACCAAGCCACAAACTGCACAGAACTTCAGTTTCTGTGAGAATGTAGCCCATACTAAGACACCATCTTAGAAACACGTAGGGATGAAATGAAGTTCCCACGAGGGGATCCCTGGCCTGCAGAAGGTTGTGTACAACATCCATCCTCTCCCTGCTTCTTACTCTCCCTGACTGATTCACACAAGCTCATTTGGGCACTTTGTAGCAACAGCTGAGAAGTCCAAAAATAAACTTGAATTAAAATTAAGATAGGTTCAGGCACCTCTGTGTGAATAGCAGAAGTGAAACAAAAGAGAGAAAAAAAAAGAAGAAAGACAAAGCAATTTCATTTCTAGTATTAGAAGCAAAGATCCCCAATCCTGTGGGTCAGCCATGGTTGAGGGAGCAGGTATGGCAAGAGGAAGATTTGGTATTTTTGTTGTTTTTGTTTTTGTTCTGTGATGATGTTAGGGGGGACTCTCCAGGGACATCATGCGTCACAGAGCAAGTAAGAGGGGGTGGTGAAGGCAGGCATGGGCAGGTAGGAGAATGTCACACTGTCATTGATGTCATATGGTAGAACCGAGCAGAGAGATTAGAGGTTAAGTCATGGAAAGGGTCGGGTGACTGTCATGCCCTTCTCACCTCCTGCTCTGGGGACACAGATGGGCGAGTTCCTTAATTCATCTTTCTATGAGTTTCTGAAGAAAGGTCAGCTTCGAGGACTTGAGTGACTCCCGAAGAGCAGGACTGCAGAGGCTCCCTATCAAGGTGTGTGTGTTTGGGAACTTGGAGACACGGAAACAGAAGCCAAGGGCTGTCTCCCACAGGCCACGGGTTGATGACAGGCTATTATTGTTGCCACTCTCAAGGTCCTTTGCTCCTTCTTGGACTCTCATTTTTCGCTCTATGCTTTGCAGGCTCAGCAAGATGAAGGACTTTCCCCAAGGGTCTCTGTAGCAGCGCCTTCCATTGGCTGTTTTCTTTGTGCAGGGCTGGGACTACCCAGCAAAGTGGGCTCAGAATTGGAGGCCTCGGGAATCTAGGTCTCCCTGGCTTTTACCCTATCTCTGATTTCTACAACTGTTTTAATTAATTATCTATCAAATGGGCATAATGACAGTGCAAGTCAATATTTCTTTTAAGGAGGAGTGGTTAATACAAAAGACACTCGATCCATCAATACTATGCTATGCTTAGCATCTTGGTACGGCAGTTTCTAAAGATGGCTTTTTGTAGACTGTGACCAAGCTGTTTGTGTCCCATTACAAAAGATCATAGAAGGGATTCATGTGACCAGAAGGGCATGTTATACAGACCCAAATAAGGGCTCACACCAAATGGAGTTGAGTGTGGAAGCCACTGGAGGTGAGAGGTGATGCCCTTCCCATCCCACCGCCCCTCTGACCGCTTCTTAGTGTCTATACTTACCTTCTGAAGCCAGTTCAGGTGTTGCCATAGCAGGCTTCCTAGCATGTCCAGGGAGAATCATGGCCTTTTCCTCCATGCTACTCTGTGTAAAAACACCTGTGGTATTTTTAGCTAGCGTCCAAGTTGACCCTTGACCTGAAGTCAAGGATTTCACTCTCTCCTGGCCTGAGTTCTTCAAGGCTGAGATGTGTTTCATTCGCTACAGTTGCCAGTACCTAAGGATTTACTTGGCCACTTGGATATGCTAAGCTAGCTATTGCTTCTTTAAGAACATTCTTCTTCAAATCTTGTTATCTTTGAAGAATTAATTTTTCTCATCAGGCGGTGGTGGTGGTGCACGCCTTTACTCCCAGCACTCTGGAGGCAGAGGCAGACGGATCTCTGTGAGTTCGAGGTCTACAGAGTGAGTTCCAGGACAGCCAAGGCTACACAGAAAACCCTGTCTTGAAAAACAAAAACAAACAAACAAACCTATGAACAGGTTCAAATTTTCTGGAGTGACTTAGTAAATATTCAGAAGTCTTAATATTTTGTATTGTTTCAGTCTAACTCTTTTTCTTTCTCCTAAGGGGTTAGTGAATGGTTTTTCATAAAGATATTGATATTATTATATTCATAGCAATTATTTTTAAAAATGAGACCAAAATTGAGGTAATATTATTGCAGACTTTGATGAATAAATTATGTTTTCTATGCATCATAGAATACCCTGCAGCCATTATAATTGATGGTGAAAGAATATTGCTTTGTGGGGCTGGAGAGATGGCTCAGAGGTTAAGAGCACTGACTACTCTTCCGGAGGTCCTGAGTTCAATTCCCAGCAACCCACATGGTGGCTCACAACCATCTGTAATGAGATCCGGTGCCCTCTTCTGGCATGCAGCATATATGGAGGCTGAACACTGTGTACATAATAAATAAATAAATCTTTAAAAAAAAAGAATATTGCTTTGTTTCTTTGAGACAGGGTCTCTGTGTAGCCCTGGCTATTCTGGAACTCGCTCTGTAGACCAGGTTGGCCTCAAATCCAAGAGATCTGCCTGCCTCTGCCTCCTAAGTGCTGGGATTAAAGGCGTGCGCCATGACCACCTGGCTGGTGGAAGAATATTTGTTAATCAAATGAGAATGACAAAAACAGCCACAGGATAGACCGTGTACAACCTGGAGAGATGGCTCAGAGGTTAAGAGCAATCGCTGCTTTTGAGAAGAACATGGGTTTGGTTCTAAACTCACAACTGCCATAACTCCAGCTCTGGTGAGGTCTGACGCCCTCTTCTGACACCTGAAGACAATTGTACATAGACTCCCCCCTCCCCACAGACACACACAAATAAAAATAAAGATAAATCTTTTTTTAAAAAACATAAAAATTCAGTTCCTTAGTCACATAGGCTACCTTGTAATCATTCAGTACTTGTACATGGTTAGTGGCTACAGTACCAAATGGAGGAATTAGAGATCAATCCCTCAGTTTTTCAGGAAGGGAGAGAAACCAGAAAGGCTCCTTACAGGCTCTCCTCTTCCTCACAGCCCCTAGGCTCATTCATGCCTATTCTTGCTCGCAGAACAGACCTGCTTGATCGTCCATTGTTAGAACGACTGTGTGCCTAGAAAGCCCCTTCTGCCTCCTTGTGCCTACCATCTGCCTGGATGTTTATACTGAATGTTTCATTTCAAGGATGCAACGGGTCCAACCCCTCTGATCTGTTCGGCCTGTCTAGCCAACAGGCAAGCTGTTTACATGGAATCCAAGTGCTGCTCCACCAAGGGCAGACCACGTTTTTCCACAGCTGCTGAGAAAGATGAGCGAGTCGAGGCAGAATAACAAAAAGCCACTTCAAAAACACACCAGAAGAAGTCTCGAAGCTGAGACAATCACAGGTTTGAAACATCCCCTCCTCCCAAAGCTCTGACAAGAGAGTAAAAACAAGTCACAAGGGAGCCTGGGCCCTGCTGGTTTCGAGCTCCGCGTGGTTGCTGACTTGAGAACGGGGCCTGTCCCTGTACTTCTGAGAGGAGCCAGGACTTGAGGTGGTGGGGGCTCAGAAACCTCACCTGAGTTCTGAGAATGGTGGGGGACAGTCCCTAGGTTCTTAGTGTCTCTGGGAAAATGAGTGGGGAGACTGTGGGAAAGGTAGGGCCAGGATGGATGGGCACAGGTGTGGGGGCTCCTCCTGTCCAGAGAACAGCTATAGAGAGAAGTGGAGCCCTGTCTTGCCTCCCGTTTCTGAGGAACTAATTGCTCTAGAAGGCGAGGCATCCACAGATAGCATGTCAGGGGAATCAAGGGCGCATGTCACTCATATCCACAAAATTCTTTTTCTGCGACCTAGTGCCTCTCTCTTCAACCCCATTCTCCTCTGTCAGGCAATAGTTCTCAATGAGCAGGAACCTGGAGTTGGAGATATTGGCTCAAGTTGCTGTGAGACCTTAGGTTACTTACATAACACTCTACTAAATGAACTACATCCCTGATAAAATGAAGGAGAGTACTGGGAGAGGCTAAGCTCTGTGTTTTGTTTTGTTTGAGACCTGTAGCTTAGGCTACACAGTGACCTCCAGCCCACTGCCTAGTAGAGAATGACCTTGAATCTGTGCCGTCACCTCCCAAGTGTTGGGATTACAGGTATGCTCAATTAGTTTGGGTTTTGCTTTCTAGTTTTTCTTTTTCTTTGTTCCTTGTTTGGAAACAGGGTTTCAAAGGCGTAGCCCAGATGGGCTTCCAGTCTCAGCTCCTGAAGTGCTGAGCTTACAGACATGCACTACCATGCCTTCTTAGACCCTTGTTTCTTGCCCTGCACAGTGCAACCTTCATTTAGAAGGTGAGCTCTCAAGCCTGGCTGCATGTTGAAATCAGCTGGGCGGTTTGACGAACACCAATCAATCAACCCATCGATTGGTGTGATTCTCAGTGTCCTGGGACTTACCCTGCTCAACAGTAGTTTTTAAAGCTCTTCAGATGATTCTAATGTCCAGACAAGGACTGTGATCCTCCCAGAACTTCTCAAAGTTTGGTGTGTGCAGGGATCACCTGGGATCTAAGAGACCCCAGCTGCTCTGGTATAGCCTTCTGACGGCCTGTAGTTCTACCAAACCCACAGGTGATGCCCATGGACCACACCTGGATTCACAGCTGTCCATATTTATGTTCCTCACTGAAACTGAACCAGGAAGCTGGGCGCTAAGCTCCCCAAACTCAACCTGAGTAGCTGTGGGTTCCCTCCAGTAATACTGTGTCTGTAAGCTTTGCCTTCCCTTTCTCCTTTCTCACAGGGGTCTCACCCATCACTTGAATTCTTGTTAGATGCTGTGGGCCGGAATCAGATAGATAACCCCAAGTGTAGAAAATGAAAGATAAAGTCAGGCTGTGCTGTGCCCTCAGGTAATGAAGAAGCCATTCTAAACTGAGAGAGCCAAAAAAAATTCACAGAGCATAAAGAAAAGCTAACAGGTGCTGTTCATCCCTCTCATCCCATCCTGTTCCTTGGCGAATGTTGATAACGTCACTACGCTTGCATGTGGGAAAAACCCAAAGTTTAGGATTAGAGGCTTTTCCAAAGACGACGTGTATTGCTGGGCCTGGTCTCAGTTGGGCATGGTGGTGCACACTTGTAATCCCAGCACTTGGGAGGTGGAGGTGGGAGAATCAAGAGTTCAAGATTATCCTTAACTGCAAAGTAAGTTCAAGGCCAACTTGAGCTACACGAGACTGTCCAATCAAACAAAACGAAACACAGACAACAAGCACAAACACGAACAGTTGGTGTCTGTGCTGACCATGTAGGATTGGATAGTATTTGAGCCTCATGCCTGGCCATACTGGGCCGTACCCAACCAGACCCTGCCTTTTAGAACGTATCAAGTCAGACCCATCTTTTAGAATTCACTGGTGGCAAACCTTTAATCTTCAGCACTTAGAAGGCAGAGGCAGGTGGATCTCTGAGTTCAAAGCCAGCCTGGTCTACAGAGTGAGTTCCAGGACAGCCAGAGCTATTACAGGGAAACTCTGTCATTTTGTTGGGATGGGTTGGGATGCATCCTGTAGGCATCATTTAGGCAATCTCTTTCAGTTCCTCCACCACCTAGCCAGAAGAGGGACAGTTCCCTCTTCCTCTAGCTTCTTACACAAGCCTCAGGGCCTTTGCACAGAATGTGGGACCCAGATCATGCTTTTCCCCACTTGGAAGACTATCAGAAACTTTTTTCTGCTGCCTGCATCTTCCTCTCCTGACATCACTTCCTTTTCTCTAGGCGTGGGTATAGCATATCCAGCCTTAGTAGGAGTATGACCTTGAGTAGTGCTACCTAGACACTTACCTGGAGCCTGTGGCTACTGAGATGGAAGTAAGTCCTAAAGCCCTCTGATACCGTGGACCCTTGTTTAAGATGGCTGCCAAATGCCAACCCAGTGTTTTTTTCTATGCTAACTCCACCCAGCCTATCTTGCCTACTGATGGTACCAGGGCTACAAAATAAATATGGAGGTGTGAGAGAAAGGACAATATTGTCCCTGGACCCCTACTAGGCCAGAAGTTTCTGGAGACAGGGAATTTATCTTCTCATTTAAGTGTCCTCAGTACAGAAGACAGAGATGGGGTTAGAGAGGGCTCTCGACGTTTGTCAACTAAGTGAGAGACGGTGATGTGGGTGCTTTTCTTGTTCCCATGAATAAATGACAGCAAGGGTAGCTTGCCCACTTGGCCCTCAGGTAGGAGATCTGCCTGGCACTGGCTGTAGATCCTGCGAAGGCCTCAGAGACCTATGGGTGTGGCACATGGGCAACCTTTCTCTTTTTACCCCATCTCCCCAGCGTTGCCGAGCCACTCAGGAAGGTGAGGTTTTCCTGCAGAGCCCAGGCACCTTGCTACGCTGGGTGAGCTATAGAACTGTAGAATGTCAACTCCAAGCTCCCCGTCAAGGCCCCACAGTACCATGGGAGGTCCTGGGAAGATAGAGTGTGGTACCTAGCAAGGAGGAGCCCTCTTCCTTTTTCCCTTCTAGGGAGTGGTCACCTATTGTAGCAGAAATTCTACAGTTGTGTCTCTAGGCCTGGAATGAAAATGGTGGAGGGGTCTGATCTATGCCGAAGGTGGATTTTATCTTATTGTAACAAAGACAAAAACAAACCAAGGTAAGACAAAATTCTGACCAGATGCTGAAATTCTGCAGACTCTCAAGAGATACTGTGTCCTGCAGCTGGACACAGTCATGGAGAGGCGCTCAGGATTCAACTCGTGTCCTTGGATGAGGAAGCACAACCGGGCCCATTTCTGAAGCCTCCCTCGTATCTCATGGGTCTTAAAGAAATAGGCCAGTGTGTTTCCCCTACTCCTGAGAGGACTGGCCAAAAGGAGAAGGCAGAAGTTAGAAGAGGCCCCCATGAGTGTAGCGCGTCGCGTCTGCCAGCAGAAGAGACAACTACAACAGGATTCTTCTCAGCACACTTCTTATTGGGACACACACTTCATGAATGAGAGAGGCTAAAGGACCACGATCCCCAGCGCGGCTCGCTTATAACCAGTGCCGAACAAAGCCCTGATGTGTCATCGCCTGATAGGCTCAAGTTGGTATAGCGCGATCGTACGACGACCAGATTGGTCAAGTCATACGATGCCTATCGTATGATGCCTTTCATAGGAAAGCGCATGCGCAGAAGTTGTCAAATGGTGCTTTGGCTCCGTGCTCGTATCATGGAGGCACCGTGGCGCCCTACACATGAGGCCACCTTTGGATTCAGGGGAGGGGATGGGTTGGGATGGGACTACCATTAATACTTTTGCTACTGACCCAACCCAAGGGCTTTCTCTGCTAATCCATATATATTGACTTGTCTGATAAGGCTGTCCACCCCAAGGGTGAAGGCCAGGGATGGTGGGGTGTAAGCTGCCTATTGGAGCTATTATTACTTCCTTCTTTAATACAAAGGCTGCTTTCCTCTGCCAGGGTTGGGTGTTTTGGTCTTAGGGCTTGACTCTAGAGCCTGGTGCATGCTGGGAAGATGCTCTACCACTCAGCTACATCCCCAGCCGCATTTCATTTCTTTTTTGAAATGAGGGTTTTGCTGTGTCCCAGGCTGGCCCTGAACTTACCATGTAGTATAGTTGGGTCTTGAACTGGAGATCCTACTGCCTCAGTCCCCTAAATGCGGGAATTACAGGTATATATTATTACACCTAGGAATTAGGCATAAATGACTGATGGTGGCTCTGGGTGATGACCTGCAACCCATTCTTCTGTAACTCTGCTTCTAGCCATGGAAGTTGAGACCACAAGATACTTGTAATTTGCTTAAACCCTCATAGAAATTAGTGGTCGGACTGAGGGCTTTCCCCTCAGAGCCCCCGATAAAATCTTAGCTCATCATCATAGTATTCTGTGCCAGCCTGCCTTACTGAGGTGAGAACTTCCCTTTCTCTGTCAGCTTCCCAGCCCACTGGATGGTACGATGGTACATACTGGGGACTTTTGAGGCGAGAAGGCGAGAACATCGGTGGAGTCCAGTCTGAGATTCTTCACTGTGAACAGCACTGAATGAGGCCCAGTGCCCCCACCTCATCCTCTGCACGGCATCCCAAAGACTTAGTCCCGATCTTACTTTTCTAGGACAGCTCAGCCTGCTGGGTCCTAGAGCAATGCAGGCTTGCTCTGCACAGCTAGTGGCCCTTCTTTATGTGGGAGGGGCCAGCGTGGGGTATCAGTTCTAAGTGTGAGCTATGACTAGGTAAGCCTGGGTTCCCCTGTCAGCTCCACTCTTTCCTAGCTACATGAACCTGAGCAACTCCTCTGGCTTCAATTTCCTTACTTATGAAACGGACCTGGCAGTCATAACTCCCTCCAATGGTCCTTGTGGAGATGGGGCCAAGGCGTGCATGCAGTTTGGTGTGGTGCTGGGCCCTCATACGTTCTAGCTATCACGGTCACTAAACGTTTGGTCCCTGCCCTCCGTGAAGGTGCTTTCCTCACCTGTGAACCGGAGGGGGGAAGATATGTACGCCTTGGTAGTCTGTTATGACAACCAAAATAGAGGCTGCGTATGAAAATGCTCTGTAAACTGTTAACTGGTTTGAGTGTGAAGTGTGGCTGCCTTTGGGATCGCTCAGTGGGTAAGAGGCGGTACCTTCCTGGAACAGCACCCTCCCCCAAACACACGTGCCTTCACGCCACTCCTGTACCCACATGTGAACAGATGCGGGTGCACACATACATGTGCATGTGCACACGCACACAGGCAAGCTTACCTACAAACACACGCCCCTGTTAACATATGTGCACACATGCACACAGACACCACCAACACGAGCACCTGGGTCAGGAAACAGTTCAGTGGTTTAACCCTGACCAGTGCCCTAGGAAAGTCCCACTGTCCTTAGCTCCACAGCCTGTTCCCGAGCCCTCCTGGCTACCTGGGCACGCAGAGGTGGGACAGAAAAATAGGAATGAGACTTGAACTTGGTCTTAAGAAGCCTAGCAGGGAGAGGGGTGAATGGAAGCTATTCTAAACAGGTGGGGGACCCTGAAATGATAGGAACGTGAAACTGGGAGGAGGGGTGTTTTGGGAAGTTCCTGGAAGGGTTGGCATCGAGCTGATCTTTGAAAGGCAGGCAGTGTCTTTGCTCAGGCACTATAGCAAAATGCCACAGGCTTTAATTTTAGGTCTCCAACAATAAAGGTTTCATAGTTCTGCCAGCATCAAATCCAAGATCAAGGTGTCGGTCGTGGCGTCTGCTGTGATGGCCTCTGTTCTTGGTGTGTGTTCATGTCTCTGCCCAGGGCTCATGTTATCTGAGGCCCCATTTCGTTTTCTTTTTAAAATTCTCATTTGTTTAGTAAAAATTTGTATGTATGTGTATATGTGTGCCACGTGTTTGAGGGTGCCTGAAAAGTCAAGAAGAGGGCATTGGGTCCCTTGGAATTGGGGTTCGGTGGTTGAGAACCACCGAAAATGAATGCTTGGTACTGAACTTGACTCTTGACTGATGATTTCTGTCTTCTCGTCTATGAGGACACTAGTCTCGTTGTGTCAGGACCCTGCACATGAACCCA
>PVIU01007232.1:0-50000 GCA_004026605.1 Ondatra zibethicus | reverse complement strand
TAGGGTCTTGCCCCAGGCACTCTGCCACTGAACTGCTCCCTCCATACCTCATTGTTGTTGAGAACACAGAGGCTTGAAAGAGACCATGTCACCAAAACTTTAAATCCCAGAGGCAGGTGGCTCAGGCTGTAACCACTTGGTTATCTACACCTATATCCACTTAACCATCCATCCCACCATCTATCTATCAGACAATCCACCTATCCATATATACATATATCCACCCACCCATCCATATATACATATATCCATCCACCCACCCATTCACTCTCCCACCCACCCACCCATCCATATATAAATATATCCACCCACCCATCCTTCCATGAGACTTTTTTGAAGATTCTGTTCTCTAAAAATGGTGTATATTCATCATTAGGGACACAAGGATAGAAATTGCTAAAAATTTCCTCCATCCCCGTCGTGAGCCAGGTTACTGGGATGTGTATTGACTCAGGTTGGGACCACATCTTTGGGTAGAAGACACAAACAGGAAACATCTCTCTGTAGTTGGAAACATCTCTCTGTAGTTGGAAGTAGAGGTTTGACCAAGTGTTTGGTTGCAGCTCAGCATCAGGATAACCGTCCATCACGTTGTGGTGGTTCGTATCCAGGCAGACTATCCGCAGGTAACGAGGCCCAGTGTCTCTCAAAGGTGAGCTAGGGTCCCCTTTCAGTTACAGCTCCGCACTCATGGCCTTCACAGTTCCCAACCCCTTGGAACATATCCTGTCTTTCAGTTTGTTTTGCCTTGAATGCTCGCTCCCAGCATTGCTCACCCTGGAGAATGGATACCAAAGTAAGTATGTACCATGATTATTATGATTCATAGTAGATGGCGAATTCTTCCCTGCACTCGGTGATACCTCTGGGACCCTGTTGTAAGGGAAGCAGGGTGAGCAGGAGGAGGCATTCCTGGGCTCTCCGTGTGATTGAAATGCTAGCACAGCCACACTGAGAACCAGGGGATGGTAAGCCTAGGGGGTTAGCATAGGGTTGGAAACAACGTCTTTCTCAGGGCTGCCGGAATAGGCTGTCACTCTCCCTTCCCAAAGGGCAGCTACATTAAGGTTGTATGGTGGAGGATCAGAGAGGCAGGCCTTTAGTTTTCTCCCAACAGCACAATTTCTTCTGATCCAGTGATTTTTTCTTTTGTTTGTTTTTAGTTTTTGTTTTTGTTTTTCTGAGATAGGATTTCTCTGGCTGTCCTTGAACTTACTCCACAGTCTAGGCTGACCTTGAACTCAGAGATCCACTTGCCTCTGCCTTCTGGGTGCTGGGATTAAAGGTATGCACCACCACCACCCAGAGACCCAGTGATTTTTAATGACCTCCACCTAGAATCATTGGTACCCAGTTACGGGAAGGCTATCAGAAAATATTTGGGGGGGGGGGAGATGTGACTATACAAGTCTTGTTTGGTTTATTTTATGTTAGCTCCTGATCCTTAGGATTTTCCCCTTCTTGGGCCTAAGAAAAAGAAGAGGAAGTGAGAGCAAGAGGGGAGAGTTCTCCTACAGTACTTCTTGCCTTGCAGACAACAACCAAAACCCCCCTTGGGTTTGAGCAGGGCTGTGGACTTTTCTGTAGCCTGCTCCCATTCACAGCCTTTCTTGGTTCTTGGTCCTTAGAGCTCCCCCAGGTGGGAGGCAGACTTCTGATCTGGCCCGATTTTTTTTTTTTTTTTTTTTTTTTTTTTTTTTTTTTTTTTTTTTTTTTTTTTTTTTTTTTTTTTTTTTTTTGTAGACAGGAACATTCCTGGGGCTGTAGCAAAGGGTCCAGGACAGATTGTTTGGGAAGGAGGGAATGCTGTAGTCATTCTGAGCAGACACGGGAGTTTCTGAATTCCTGCCCATATCTGGGGCAGGAAGGCTCGTTAGGGCAGGGACCTCAGTCAGTTCTCTTCTGGGTGGATGGAGAAGCTGGGCTTCCTGAGCCTGAGTCACCACCATTGGCTTCGAGTCTTTCTGTTGTCTGGTTTGTTTGTTTGTTTTTTGTTTTGAGAGAGACTCTCTTGTAACCTAGAAAGCTAAAGACGACCTTTAGCTTTAGATCCTCCTGCCTCCCCACTGTTCAAATGCTGGGTTTTGAGCATGTACCACTACACGTGGTTCTTGCTGTCACCTTCCCAGACATCACTGATAGTTTGGAATGTGTGTCAGGCTGGGAGGAGCAGAGGATGGAGACAACTTCTGTTCTCCAGAGACTTCAGTTCTGGTGCAGACGGGGACACAAACTCAACACAAGACTGAATGGCCAGAGGCCCCAGCATGGAGGGAGTGCTAGGCAGGACTAGGCTAGCCTCAGAGTAGCCTGTTGGAGCTCTGGACCAACTCCAAGGGCAGTCTCTCCCAGCCCAGTGCCCTTTGCTCTTGTGGACTATTATTTTAAGATGTGTTACATTTGTTTAGATTGTGGAACATTTGTTTTAATGATGCAAAAATGTGTTGCTTTCTTTTATGTTGTATTTGTTTAACTCTGTGAAGCTGTGTCATTGTGCCTGTCTATAACACCTGATTGGTCTAATAAAGAGCTGAAAATGGCCAATAATTGCAAGGCAGGAGAAAGGATAGGTGGGGTTGGCAGGCAAAGAGAATAAATAGGAGGAGAAATCTAGGAAGAAAAGATCAGGGAGCAAGAAAAGAAGGGGCCAGTCACCCAGCTATGCAGCGAGACACAGAAAAAGAAGGAAAGATATTCAGAAATAGAGAAAGGTAAAAGCCCAGAGGCAAAACATAGATGGGATAAGTTAAGAAAAGCTGACTTGAAGTAAACCAAGCTAAGGCTGCATTCATAAGAAAGAATAAGCCTCCATGTTTTTATTGGGGAGCTGGATGGCAGGATGGGGGTAGGGAAGAGTCAAAGGAGTGAAAACTTTGCTTTACAAAAGAGTGAGACAGGATCAGACCCGCGTGCAGGATGCCTCAGGGAGGGAAGGGGCATGTCAATGGTGGGCTTTCAGACATCCCACTGTCACTACTTGGGAAGGACTGTGCTGTGTGTGGCCTAGCTGCATTGAGAATAAGGGTCTATGACATGGATTGTAGATGGGACTGGCTGGGAAGGAGACATCGAGAGGGCTTTCTCTTGCTCCTGCTGGGCTTGATCTTGGTTGGGGTTTGGGACCGGAGGAGAAGCTGGAGGTCAGGGTGCCAGATGCTCTGCTGGATGGAGATGGAGTGCAGAGCGATTTAGCACCCATTCAGGCTAAGGGAAGCAACATGGGCATGGTACTCAGGGTCCCTCTCCCACCCAAACTCCAAGATGGGCCCCTGGGCCTGCTAGGCAGGCTGACTGCTCCGAGGTTGGGATTCAGTCTGGGCTGAGAATCGGAACCCTCCACACCACTCCTCCCTTTCCTTTCCAGCTTAGGCGTGGCTCAGCTCCTTCTCTCCTTTCAGGGCCCAGTACTACAAAAGTCTCCCCCAGCCTCCTTGCTTAAGAGTGTTCTTCCTCCTAACCCCCACCCTGGCTCACAGGCCCACAGGAATAGCCACCCAGGGGTCTTCACTTATTTCTTCCATCTTCAAGATTCTTCTTCCCGAGGGTTGGGCCCATGGCTCTCGCTCATCGGGGTTTGCCCCTTTCCCCGGTTCTGTGAAGCTGTCAGCAGATCTGAAATGGATACAGAGAGAGGCAAATGCTCCATCCCTAGATCCGAGATGACAGCCTATCTGTTTGTCTGTGCTGGAGAAGAGGGAGGGGGGAAGGAAGTGGTGGGAGGGGGCTATCATGGCAAACTCCTCCCAAGGGTCTGGACAGCCAAAGCCTCATAGGGTCAGGATTATGGAAGCATCTGGTTGTTTTGGCCTTACACAAATGCTCTCAAGTCTTCTGTGAAGTGCCACAAAGGGGTTGGTGGAGCTGTGGTGTAGGACTAGCTCTGGTTGGCATTGGGTCTACCTTGGGTTGCTGTCCTGGTGGCCCCTCTTCCTCAGCTATCTGGGTCTCATCTGAGTACTGTTGATGTGGGATTTCCCTCTGTATGCTGTGATTACCATTAATGAATAAAGAAAATGCTTTGCCTGTTGATAGGGCAGAACTTAGGAGGGGGAGGGAACTAAATGGCATGCTGGGAAAAAGGAGGCAGAGTCAGGGAGAAGCCATGTAGCCCTGCCAGAGACAGATGCCAGAACTTTACCCGGCAATACACAGATTAATAGAAATGGGTTAAATTAAGATGTAAGAGTTAGCCAATAAGAAGCCAGAGCTAATGGGCCAAGCAGTGATTTAATTAATACAGTTTCTGTGTGATTATTTCGGGGCTAAGCATCCAGGAACCAACAAGCGGCCTCTCTCCCTCCAACATACTGTGAGGTTGCTACCTCTTTATGTAGAGGGCAGCCTGGGTTTATGGTCCTGTGATGATCTCCCCTTGGATGGATGTGGCCTCTTCTTAGGGGCTCAGCCAGCCCGGACACATGAAGCCTGGTCTGGAAGCTGGCATTCTGCAGATCCACATCCGAATCCGCTCCAGGCCTTGGTGTTCTGGTGCCTTCACTAGCACCAATTGGATTGGGAATAAACAAAATAATCAAGCTCCACGAGTCAAGCAGAATAGTTTGCCTGAATTCCCCACCACCTGTCCACCCGCCTCTAACCCTGGATTCTTCAAAGGACCTGCCATCTTTCCTTTTGGAAAAGGTCTAATTTATGGTAGTAGTTAAAGCATATATTTTAAGATGGGTGGTGGTGGCACACACCTTTAATTCCTGCACTCGGAAGACAGAGGCAGGAGGATCTCTGTGAGTTTGAGGTCAGCCTGGTCTACACAGCTAGTTCCAGGACAGCCAGGACTGTTACACAGAGAAACCCTGTCTCAAAAAACCAGAAAAGAAATACACACACACACACACCCCAATATGTTTAAAATTGGTGTTCAATTGCACACATGCAATGGTTTTCCTTCCTTCCTTCCTTCCTTCCTTCCTTCCTTCCTTCCTTCCTTCCTTCCTCTCTTTCTCTCTTTCTCTCTCTCTCCTGTGTGCATGTCCGGGTGGTGGTGGCGCACGTCTTTAATCTCAGCACTTGGGAGGCAGAGGCAGGCAGATCTCTGTGAGTTCAAGGCTAGCCTGGTCTACAAGAGCAAGTTCCAGGACAGTCCTCAAAGCTACATAGAAACCCTGTTTTGAAAAACAAAAGACAATAACAACAACAACAACAACAAAAAAAACACCAACCCCCCCCACAAAGTATGTTTAGCATAACATTTTATTTATCTATCTTCCTGTGTCTGGAATTTGATCATGCTTTAAAGCAAGAGATTTATTCTGTTTTATGGGTTATTGTTCCTGGGGCCGGGCAGAGATGGTCTTCATCTTTAGAGTTGGGTTCAAATCACTCCCCTTTGCCTTCACTCTGACTCTGGACTGACCCTTATTAAATGTGTACTGTTGTGGCCAAGGGCTATTGTCTTTTTTCTTTTTCTTTTTCTTTTCTTTTTTTTTTTTGGTACAGAGTTTCTCTGTGTAGCTCTGGCTGTCCTGGAACTCACTCTTGTAGACCAGGCTGGCCTTGAACTCAGATCTACCTGCCTCTGCCTCCCGAGTACTGGGATTAAAAGCTTGCACCGCCACTGCCCAGCTGCTCCTGTCATTTAAGGTAAGGACATTTCTAGGGCACATCTGTGGGAGCGTTTGCCCATGGGATGGAAGTCCTGTGTATAAATGGCTCTTTAACTAGACAAAGTACGGGGACCATGTCATAATAAATCTCATATCATTGGTCCCAAGTAAGGCCCTTGGACGATAAAAAGATACATAGTAGCCATTTCTTGAGCGAATGGAAGAGGAACGATTAATGGCTCACTTGGTCCAGCCTCCACTGCTGAGGCTGACACAGCATTCTGTCCCCGCGACTCTGACTCAGAACTTGCCCTTTCTCGCTCTCCTTATTTCAGCCATAGATTGATGAAGCGGGGGATGATACGGGTCCCTGTAAGACTCCCTGCATACAGCTTTAGGTTCATCTTTACGTAGCGAGGTGACCAACTTATTTCAGTTAACCCAGGGGCTTTCCGAAGGTTGTGGTAAATGCCCTTTCTCCGTCTCAGGCTAAATGGTGTCCGATTTGTTCCTAGCTCCCTGATACCAGTTCTTGTCGAGCTCCTGTAGGGGGCGCTGGAGGCCAAGCTAGGAGGCGGTGCCAACCTGCGCAGATCGATACTTCCAGGTGGGCTGAAGGAGCGCATCACAGGCACCAGCCGCTATAGGGTTCTGTTTTCGCTTCTCTCCTAACCTTCCCACCAGGAACTGCTGGCAGAGACGATGCTTGTTGGAAAAGACGCAGCAAACTTGACGCTTGCAACCCTCTCTCGTCCCTCTCTCCTTTTGTCCTTCCCTTCCTCCTCCTCCTCCTATTCTTTTTTTGAGACAAGCTGGCTTCGGACTCACAGCAACCTGCCAGCCTCAGCTTCCAAGTGCCGGGAGCACAGATATGAGCCAGCAAGGGCAGGCTTACTTTCCTTTCTTGATCTTAATGTAGCAAATTGCTTGTAAATAAACTGATTTGTTACAGGCTACCAGGCTTCCAAGTGTGTTCTTGCTCTAACCCAAATGACAGCTCCTTCCAGCTGCATTGACCTAGAGCAACATAGATCAGAGAAGGAAGAAAAAAAGTTGATTTTTGTAAGCAAGGGAATCTCCCCGACCCCACCCCCTTTAACCTTTTTGGGTTCCTGTCTGGAGTTTTGTTATAAAAGACAGATTAACAAAGAAAGAAAAAAAACCGTGCAAACTTTAAAAAGTTTTATAGGACAATAGAACCTTGTAAGGGATGAAGGATGTGAGGGGCGCAGTACAGAAACAGTTGACATGACCATTCCCTCAAGAGAAAGATTTTTATGGTGAATAGGAGAGAGAAAAAAAAATATTCAGAGGCATCTTGAAGGGTCCAGAGCAGAGGAAAAGAGAAACAGATTGGACAGGGACGGGACTAGAGGGCAGAGAATAAAGAATAACGAGAGAAGCAAGAGGTGTGTGTGTGTGGGGAGGGGGAGCCTGGGAGGAGAGGAGAGAGAACAGGCAATTGTGGAGGCTTTGCGATGTGTACCAAGTACTTGTGAGTAGGCACTGAGGGAGCTGCAGGCCAGCACCGGCTTTGAGAGGCAATCACAGGTATCTGTCAGTGTGTGCTAGGCAATGCCAAAATGCTGGAACTTTGTCAAGCAGCGAGTCCTGTTCCTTCTGCCAGGGGCACGGAAATGACTCTTTTTGGGGATGGAAAACCTGTTTCACAAGTTCACGAGGAAAGCTGGCTTTTATGTAACCACCAGGAATTCTTCTATTGTCCAGTTTGAGCTTATTTCTAGACATCTGGACTGTCTGAGACCTATCAAAGACCCCAAGAAACAGTTAAATCTGAGCATGTGTGGAACAGGTTGATGGAGAGCGCAAGTCTTCCTCATCCCACAGGAGAGAGGGAACTGAGGGGAAGAGTAGGAAAACTGGGGTGGTCAGGGGGATGGCAGGCCTGTTTAACCTCTCCCCATGTCCCTCTTGGGACAAGGATGTTCCCTGAGCCATAGGGAGGACAGCTCTCAAAACAGTCTCAAGACTTGGTTCAAGAGGAATTCAGGAAGTCCTTTTCTCAGATTCCTTCCGCTTAAAAAACAGTCAGTACTTTGATGTGGGATTCCTCTCCGTATGCTGTGAATACCATTGGTTAATAAAGAAACTGTGTTGGGCCTGTGCAGGGAATAGAGGTCAGCAGGGAAAACTAAATGGTGTTCTGGGAGAAAGGAGGCAGAGTCAGGGAGAAGCCAGGTAGCCCCACCGGAGCTGGATGGAACTTTATTTTTTTTATTTATTTTTTTAAAGATTTATTTATTTATTATGTACACAGTGTTCAGCCTCCATGTATGCCTGCAGGCCAGAGGAGGGCACCAGATCTCATTACAGATGGTTGTGAGCCACCATGTGGTTGCTGGGAATTGAACTCAGAAAGAGCAGTCAGTGCTCTTAACCTCTGAGCCATCTCTCCAGCCCTAAAATATCTTATTTATTTATTTATTCATTCATTATGTATACAGTGTTCTGACTGCATGCAGGCCAGAAGAGGGCACCAGATCTCATTATAGATGGTTGTGAGCCACCATGTGGTTGCTGGGAATTGAATTCAGGACCTCTGGAAGAGCAGCCAGTGCTCTTAACCACTGAGCCATCTCTCCAGCTTGGGATGGAACTTTAGCCGGTAAGCCACAGACATGTGGTGATGTGCAGATTAATAGAAATAGGTTAAATTAAGATGTAAGAGTTAGCCAATAAGAAGCTAGAGCTAATGGGCCAAGCAGTGTTTTAAAGTTCTCTGTGTGATTATTTCGGTTCTGGGTGGCCGGGACAAACAAGCAGCCTAATGCAACAGTACTTTGGGGACACCATGTTTTAAAAGGTTGTTTTTGTTTTTAAACTCATATGGAGCGCCAATGACTCCACTTGGGTTATGATAACATTAATCAGTGGGCAAAGCAGCCCCATGCCAGGGCTGTGCCCAAACTGTGGACACTGTTGGGTTGAGTGTCCTACTCTGCATAAGTTAAAGTGGGGTCAGTTACCCCAAGGTCCTCATCCACAGGAAAATCTCTCCAACTTGGGTCTGGCAGCCAAAGGCTGGTGCTGCTCTGTATGGAGCTAAAGATTAAATTCTGTCTTGTATGACAGCCAAAGACCGACCACCATCCCCAGGGAAGTCATCAAGACCACGGGGGCCTGGGGCAACGGTCTAAGTAGAGGGGATGTTTCTGCTCTTTTAATGGATACATAGGTCATTTGGTTTCCATCATTTATCCTTCTCATGTCTCTGATGGTGTTGACAGCTAACTGTAGCTTTATCAACTTAGCAGTAGCTGCTGGCTCAATGCATTTCATATATAAAAATCAGGTCTTACTTTTCTAGAGCTATATTAGATCACCTGGTAAAAAAGACAAACTCACAGACAGGTTTGCTTCACCAACAGGCTTCATATTAAAGGACAAATAAGTTTCAGATGTAACTTTTACTATTTAAAGGAACTTGCTTTGCAAAGACTGCTCTCCAGGATCAACCAGTTATATATGTCTAATGATAAATAATTGGATAGGAAGGTTTAAGGTTTGTATAAATTATGAAAGTAAAAAATAATTTAAATGATAAACATCTACAAATACAAGTTATTCTATGCTATTTGTTTTTGTTTTTGTTTCTCAAGACAGGGTTTCTCAGTAGCTAAGGAGCCAATCCTAGAACTAGCACTGTGAACCAGACTGGCCTTGAACTCACAAAGATCCACTGTCTCTGCCTTCCGAGTGCTGGGATTAAGGGCATGCGTCACCATCATCCAGCCCCTGGGCTACTGTTATAATAAGGTTTCAAAAATTCAAAGTTTTAACATCGCTCCATGGAGTTCTAATAAGCTGGTAAAGTTCTGACTACTCTTATGGTCACAAGCTCAAGGTTCTGGGTTTCCTCTGGTTGTTTCTAAATGTAGACTTAAAGATGCTTTTCATCATACTGGAAACACCTCTCTCCAATTTACATACCTAGCCCCCGGACAGAAAAAAATGTCCCTTTTAACCCAAAGCCATAGCTTTTGCTATGACTCAAAGGCGTGAGTCTAGCTGTTTTACAGACTCATGTTGGTTGCTTTTTCTACAGTGTGGATTTCAATTCAGGGAAGCTTATGTTGTTGATTGACAGGAGTCCATTTGACCTGTGAAAGGTGGATCCTCCAGATAAATACTCTTGTCAGCAGCAGAGGAGAGGGTGCCTGAACTAATCTTGTCCTATAGTCACATTGATGAATATCTTGATCATCACCATAGAAATTTAGTCCGATGGATGGAGATAGAGACAGAGACCCACATTCACATCAGAGCAATGGACTGAGCTCCCAAGGTCCAGCCAAAGAGCAGAAGGTGGGAGAAGATGAGCAAGGAAGTTAGGACCATGAGGGGCTGGACCACCCACTGAGACAGTGTGCCTGATCTAATGGGAGCTCACCAAATCCAGCTGGACCAGGACTGAATGAGCATATGATCAAACCGGACTCTCTGAATGTGGCTGCCAATGGGGGCAGACTGAGAAGCCATCAATAATGGCACTAGGACCTATCTTTTCTGCATATATTATCTTTTTGGGAACCTAGTCTATTTGGATGCACACCTTCCTAGGCTGGGATGGAGTGGGGAGGGCCTTGGACTTCCCACAGGGCAGGGTACCATGCCCTCTCTTAAGGAAGCAGAGGGAGGGAGGAGGGGTAGGGGAGAGTGGGAGGGGACTGGGAGAAGGGGAGGAAGTGTAAATGTTTGAATGAAAAAAATGAAAGAATATGGAAAAAAAAAGTACTCTTGTCAGTCAACAGCCTAAGCTTCCCTTCCTTTTGCCTGTTCTTGAGGGGGAAGCTCCAAATATAAAGGCTTTCTTTATGTTCTTTAACTTCTGTCCTTAGTCTGTATCTGTCTTGGCAGGGTTCTACTCAGCTGGTAGACACTATCTATAAGTCGACTGTGGACTACAAACTGTTCCAAAGATGCTCCCAATCCCACCTGCCCAAGGTAGTCCTACAAAATCAGAAAGCCTTGAATTTGGCCAAAAGCTGATATAAACCAGTCTAGTTGATGTGATTGCTCCCTGTGTCTTCAGCTGGGTCAGCTAACTGGATGCTTCTGACAATATGTTGTCCTAATTCCCTCCAAGACTTTGGCTAATAATCTAGCCTTCCTGGGCCCTGACAATGGTGTCCTAATTTCAGCAGGAAGTAGTTACAGAGGAGACTTTGTCACCCTTTGTCCTTAACAAAGATAAAGAATGCTAGAACCCTATCAAAGATTTGATTGGGACACATAAGACAAGGGAGGAATGAGGAACTAGCCTGCCTCTTCTGCTTAAAGAAGAGTAAAGGCAAACTAGGCTCATTCTTGTTTGTGATTAAACCTTTGTTTCTCAAGGATTGGGCTATTCCCCACCTGTAACCGTAACTACAAATGGCTCTGTACTGCCTGTTACAGGAAAGGCCATCATGTCTTTGCTTCAAAACCATCTTGGCTGGGCAGTGGTGGCACATGCCTTTAATCCCAGCACTTGGGAGGCAGAGGTAGGTGGATTGCAGTGAGTTCAAGACCAGCCTAGTCTATAAAGTGAGTTCCAGGACAGCCAGGACTGTTACACAGAGAAACTCTGTCTCTAAAAACCAAAACCAAAACCAAAACCAAAACCAAACCAAACCAAACCAAACCAAACCAAACCAAAAGAACCAAAAGCAAAAAAAAAAAAGAAAAAGAAAAGAAAAGAAAAACCCAAACTATCTTATGACCTTGCCTCTGTTTCAAAAGGTTGTTATGACTACCTCATTGCAACCATGTCTTTGTTTTAGGAGGTTGTTATGATTAACTTGTTATACTTACATTCTGCTGCTGTAACCCTGCCTATTTTGCCCATTTGGAAACCCCTGAGCTATAAAAAACCTTGTCTTCCTCACATCCAAGGCTCTTGAACCTACCTTAGAGGGAGGCAGCCTGGGTACATGAATACAAAAATCTTGCTTTAATTAATTGCTTGCTTTAATTAATTTGGCCATGAAAATTTGGGTCAGTGGTCTTTCTCCTTACAGCTTTTTGGAAGCCAGTTCTCTCCATCCTGGGTATGGGCCCTGGGAATTTGGTTTAAACCATTAGGCTTGACAATTAGCACCTTTGCTGCTCTCTTAGCTCAGTGAACCTACACCATGTTTTGGGGCTGGTGTTTCCCAAATCAACTTTTTTTCAAATGTGTCTCTCCACCGCTTCTTCCCAGGTTTAATTACCTCACTTGGGAGGCTGAGTGGAAAACTGAGTGAAAAGACAAAATTTATTTTCACGGTGGGTAGAAAGAGTAAAAAATAAACTTTATAAATAATTCCAGCAGGCAAGGAGACACAGATCCTTCTTTAGGCACTGACTTGGATTAAGTTCACAGCAAGTGAGTGTGACTTCTGCCAAGTAAAGATTTCTTGGGGCTTCTCATGTGTCCATCTGTTGTGTGATGTCTTGATTGCATTCTGACAATAAAGCTTTCCTTGAATCAGATGGTGGAGCTAGCTACTAGCCGACCAAAATTAACCATAGAGGTTTTGGAGGACTGAGGACAGATAGTCAGGATGTAGTAGGATGGGGCTTAGGGAGGGTTTCAGCCCTTTTGGATGGAGGAATTACAGAGATAGGAGGTCACTGGTGGCTTTTCTGCTGCTTCTCTGATCATTCAGATTCTCACCCCATATCCAACTCATGAGTTTTTATTAATAAAGAATAATTAGATAAACACATCATCCATCCCCCAGCTTTACTGCATATTTTGTGTGGCTCGGGTCCTCAAGTGGATTGTAGGGTGCTGTGATAAATGGCTTCATGGCTGGTCTTTCATGGCTCTTCCATTCAGCCTTCACAGTTAAGGCCTACATCCTGTGTAACAATAGCAGCAGGGTAAGCCGTGAGAGTTGCTCTGCAAGGAGGACCAGGCTAGAAACGCCCACAAAATGATTTAAAAAACATACACAGCTGCTATTTACTACTGGAAATGTCATCTGTGTTTTTGTTTCTTCCTTTGCTAAGCTCTGGGAGGTGGCTATGGGACAAGAGTGTCTCTTTCTGTTCGATAAGGAGAAGTCATTTGTAAAAGCCTTTCACTCTCTGTCATGAGAGCCCTCCCAGCCAAACAGCCTCCATCTTAGGGATTCAGCTGGGCCTCCCTTGCAAAAGCATCATCCCATCTGGGCTTGTTGACTGTTAACACTCTATCTTAGGGTTTCTATAGCTGCCAATAGATGCCATGATCATGGCAACACTTATGAAAGAAAACATTTAACTGGGGCTCGCTATAGTTCAGAGGTTTAGTCCATTTTCATCATTGTGGGAAGTATGGCAGCATGCAGACAGACCTGATGCTGGAGAGGTAACTGAGAGTTCTGGATCTGGATCTGCAGACAGCAGGAAAATCAAGTGAGCCACTGGTTCTGGCTTGAGGTCCTGAAACCTCAAAGCCCACCCCCAGTGACACACTTCCTCCAACAAGGCCACACCTACTCCAACATAGCCACACCTCCTAATAGTGCCACTCTCTATGGCTTTATGGGGGCCATTTTTATTTAAACCACTACACGCTCCCCTGTGGAGGGGTGAGGAGGGTCATGAGTACCCAGCTGGTTCCTACTACCTGTTATATGCAACCTGCTTTAATTGCCCCTGCTGGTTAAAGGCTTTCTAGGTGTGGCCTGACATGGCCAGGAATACACACTGCTGTACGTAGCCCACTGCTCCACAAGGAAGCCCAATAAACTCATTGGTTCCCGAGAGTGAATTTTGGGAGACTTGTGTCTTGTGTCTTGATTTGTTGTTGGACCCTTGGGAGAGGTGGTAGATGTTATGTCTCCTCCTGGGGAAGAATTTTCACAATACACTCTTAAACTTTTTTTTTTAAAGAATTAGGTTATGACAAAGGTTTCTAAACTATGTATGTTGTTTTATTGTTTATCACTGTGTGTGTACAGTGTTGTTTGTTTTGTGTTTGAGACAGGGTCTCACTGTGTAGCCCAGGCTGGCCTCGACCTCACAAAGATCCACCTTCCTTTGCTGCCTGGGTACTGGGATTAAAGACACCTTTCTTGGACAGAGGACAACTTTGTGAAGTCATTTCTCTCCTTCCATCTTTTCATGGATTCCAGAGATTGAACTCAGGATACCAGGTTTACATGGTAAGCACCTTTGCCTCCTGAGGCATCTTAATAACCTGGTTGATGGGTTTTGCTTGTTTGAGACAGAATGTCCTGGCCTAGAACTTACTATGTAGCCCAGGCTGGCCTCAGACTCATTGCCTAGCCAAGGATGTCCTTGAACTTCTTATCCTCCTGCCCCTACATCCCAAGTGCTTGACAACAGGCCTGTGCTGTCATGCTTGACTAGGGGTGGGATTTTGAAGAACTTCAAAGAGTTTGCTATCATTCTGAGTTTGTGTCTCATAGGCAGGATATCTGTCAGCCAGACCCAGGTGGGAATTCGACATTCAACATAAGTCTTATGCTCTTGGTTTCTTAGGACCTTGATTTCTCCATCTGCAGAATGGGAATGGTACTCCCAGCCCACACCATGCTAAGGTATAGGTAGAGTTCAATGGGCTGAAGCCTGGGAAGCATTTGGGTTGCGACTAGCCCCTGCAGGGGTCCAACAGCAGCGGGAAAGGTGAGGAGCTGACTGTCCATCCTGTTAGCCCAGTGTTGCTCAAACGGATGCTGTAGCAGATTGAGTCTGGCTTTCAGCGGTGGCATTTAGCTGCATCGGTGGATGGCGTAGATGGTTCTCAAGGCTCTCAGGAGCTCTGTTTTGAGCTGTCGCCATCAGCCGGGCAGTGGTGGCGCACGCCTTTAATCCCTTTAGTCTAAAGGTGACTTTAGGTTGGATCAAGTTGACAATAAAGACTAAGATAAAACACACTCATCATAACCCACGACAGCAGCGACTCCTGCTAAGGATCCCCAAATGTCTACTTTATTTCAGGCAAGGGGCAAAGTGCTCTCTGCATCAACTCATTTTCTTCCCAGTCATTGGTCTCTCTTGTGCACATGAGAACACTCAGACCTCAGCTGGAACTCGAAACCATACTGAAGTCTGTGTTCTGGCTCTGACCTCCTCACTGCCCGGCCCCTTATATAGCCAAGCATGGGTTATATTTTACCAGTTCTGCTCTAGAAATCTCAGAAAACTGTACTTCCTGGGTGCTGCTTTCAACTGGTTTTGGTGTCTGGGACACTGGGGAAGGAAATGTGTACCGCCAGCTGCTGGAAAGCAGTCGGGCAGTGTTTGGGGAGGAAACATTGAGAAGCCCCACGTGCTGGGGGGCATCAGACTCTTGGCAAAGATCTGCATGGCCAGGCATGAACTTGTGGTTCTTGCTTTGGAGATGTTCTCGCCCCAGGAGAAGAAGCCAGATACAACAGTTCTGGCCTTGGCTCTGAAGTAGGTGGATTGGAGACGAACCACTCAGATCTTTCCTTTGGGTATTGACTCCTCCTTTGTTAAAATGAAGGGCTTTAGTAACAATCAATGTGCTAGGTTCCTTGGCTCCGTCCTCACCACCTTGGATGCAGTAGTTGTGGGTGGGGCCCAGGCATCTTTCCTAGAGAAGTGTGCCGTCTGACATCAGTGTGGGAACTTGCCACAGAAACAGTCACCGCGTTTCTCGGAGGCCTTTGAGCTCCATTAAAGCTAATATCTCAAGAGATAAGGTGGAGAGGGGTCAAGGAAGGGAGCCTACCCAGAGCATACACAGACAGGAAAGGTCAGTCATTTTTAGTTCTTATGCTTTTGTGACTGAGTCTTACTATGCAGCCCAAGTTGTCCTCAGACTCCAGACCCTCCTGCCTCACCCTCCAAAGTGATGGGATTATAGGCGTGTGGAACCCCAAGAGTGACGATTCATAGGAAACCACAATAAGGGTAAACACAAACAAACCCCCCACAAAGCCCACGAAGATGGTTCTCTGCATTGCCCATCTTGAATTATCCCAGGCTTTCTGAGCTGTTGGCTTCTGTTCTCTGTGTGTACACTTTGGCTTTGGCAGTACAGACAGCACTGGAGGGCAGGAGATGCAAAAGGGAGTTGTTTTTTCCTGTGCTTCTCTCAGTTTTACAAGAGAAGCTGGTTTCTGGGGGGGGGGTGTTTGCCTTGAATCTTTTGAATTACTGACTCACATCTCCTGTCACTTAGCGCCTTGTGCTACAGCCTGAGGCCATTTTTCTCTTTCTCTGGGAAATGTGTCTTATATGAGCTTACTTATCAACTCAGGCCAAAGATTACAAACATAGATTGCCTTGGTAAAGTGATTCCTTTTAATATTCACTTCAGAATTTAGCCATTGAGTCAAAAGGGCTGGGGAGGTGGCTCAGTGGATAAGAGCGCTTGCTGCACAACTGTGAGAGCCTGAGTTCAATACCCAGAACCCTGGCGAAAAGCTGGATGTGGTCTCATGCATGAGCTTGAATAGCAATGAGGTAGAAGAGCACAGACAGGGGGATCACAGGAACTTCCTGGCTGCCAATCAAGACCCGGGTTAACTGAGAGACCCCATTTCTCCTAGGGCAGAGAGTGGTAGAACAGGGAGCCTGCCTTATGTTCATATATCAGACACACACCCACATACATGTGCAGGCACACAAAGTAAACTCCCCCCCCCAAGACAGGGTTTCTCTGTAGTTTTTGGAGCCTGTCCTGGAACTTGTAGCTCTTGTAGATCAGGCTGGCCTCGTACTCACAGAGATCTATCTGCCTTTACCTCCCGAGTGCTGGGATTAAAGGCATGTGCCACTACCTCTTTAAAAAGCCAAAACAACCAGAAATTGCATTAAAAGCACTCGGGCATAGAATAAGTACTCATATAGGCTCTATATTAGGTGACTATGAAAGTAACTTCCCTCTTATTGATCCAGTCTATTAGTAATGTTTCTCATTGTGTAACTGGGCCATGCCACCTGTCACATGGGCTAAACTCAGGGATGGAATCTCTAAACTATGCTTTATTCAGAGAGCCAGGAATCCGAGGAGACAATGGATCACTATCTCAAGGATCCATCTTAACTACAGCATACAGATTGTGTAGGGAGAACCAAGTCATCTATCACCCGGAGCTCAGGTGTGGCCTGCTGCTCAGTAGTTGATCAGCCATGATTCTGAGGCCTGTGATGTCTATGTCTCCCTCCTTTTTCTCTTTCTCTGCCCACCAGCCACTTGTTGACACAATGAGTCTAGTTAGTGTCTGTCACCGTTAACCTTGTGCTTCTCCAAGGGTGTGTGGTCTGGGAAGCGATTCATTTAGAACAAACAAGCCACCAACAGTGTGTGAGCTGGACTGGGGATAACAGGTACATACTTCCTTTTTATGATATGGAGCACATGTATGCCTGTATAACATAGACTATGAAAGCACCCCTAATAGTTGCTGTGATAGAACCCTGGCAGAAGCAAGTTAAGCAAGGAAGGTTTATTATTGGCTCACAGGGAGGGTGTGGCCCATCGTGGTGGTCCATCATGGCGGGGGAAGACATGGAGACAGGAGTGTGAAGCAGCGGATCATCTAGCATTCAATCCAGGATCCCAGCCAGCGGAGCCGTGCCAGACATATTCATGGTGAGACTTCCCACTTAACTCCCTCATATGCATGCCTAGAGGTTTGTTTCCATGGGAATTCTAAATCCCATCAAGTTGACAACCGAGATTAAACCCAGGAACAATTTTGTTTTGAGATGGGGGTCTCAAGTACCCCAGGCTGTCCCAAAACTCATTGAGTAGCCAAGGATGACCTTGAAAGAGCTTCCTGCTTCTACCTCTCAAGAAACTTGGGAATACAGGTGTGTGTCACAAAAGCTAATTCTATACAGTGCTGGAGGTTGAACTCAGGACTTCTTGAACACCAGGCAAATACTCTACCAACTGGGCTACAGCTCCCAGGCCCAAAGGAACAATTTCTTTCTTTTTTTTTTTTTCTTTTTTGGTTTTTCGAGACAGGGTTTCTCTGTAGCTTTGGAGCCTGTCCTGGAACTAGCTCTTGTAGACCAGGTTGGCCTTGAACTCACAGAGATCCTCCTGCTTCTGCCTCCTGAGTGCTTGGATTAAAGGCGTGCGCCACCATCGCCCAGCCAGAAAGCCACATTCAAAGGTCTGGACCTCAGAGGTAGGAAAGGCAGAGTTACGTGGTAGAAGAGGATCATGGGCTCAGGCTCTCAAGGAACACTTGTCTTGAAATAGTTAATCTCTTACTTGGAAGGACATTACATTGTTTCTGTTTTAATCCAAGGTGTATTTGTAAGAAGATTTGAAAGTATAGGCAAGCAGGTTTTAGCTTAAAGAACATTTTTGTTTTGTTTTTTTTTTTTTTAATTTGGCCATGGAGGTAATAAGCTGTCATAAGAGACGGTGGGTTGTCCTAGACCAGAGGTATTTATTTAAACAGAATATGGTGCCCTTGGGGGACCTATGGACCAAGTGCTTGGCAGGAGGTGGAGGTGACTCTTCTAAGGTTGCCTCTCCTGATCCTCAATGTCACTCTCTTGCTTTCAAATGGTGAATCAAAAGGGGCCAATATCTGTAGATACTATCTGAGTTTTATGTAAAGAGAAAACTGCATTTGGGAATTTCCCCTCCCTACTTAACATTTTTTACTCTTTAAGTAAATGAAGAAAAACATTGTTGATAGTGAAACCGTGTGAACCCAAATAGGTGGTTTGACTATATGGCTACTGGGGTATGTACACCAGCAAGTTAGGATGGAAGAGATGGCTCAGTGGGTAAGAGCCCTTGCTGCACTTGCAGAAGAATCAAATTCAGTTCCTAGTACCCACATCAGGTGGCTCATGACAGCCTGTAACCCCAGCACCAGGGGATCTGATGTCCTCTTCTGGCCTCTGGTGGTAACTGCACTCCCACACATATACCGCTACATATACACGGACATGTAACACATAATGAAGATAAAAATAAAAGATCAGGATGTTCAATACCGAGTACCTTGGGATTGGAATTTTAATCTGGGTTTCTTTGAACACTAAAGCTACAAGAGAATGCACGTCAGTCTGGCAAACTGCAAATGTCATTTCTTTCTCAAAACTGCAAGCAAGCAGTTGTACTTGTGGGGTTGAATGTGGACTTGTTAGCAAGCAGGTGGACCTGTCATTCTGTAGAAAACATGGGAGATGACTTAGTTGGCAAAGTGCAGACTGGGCACAGTGGTGTGTACCTATAATCTCAATGCTTGTACACAACAATCATGTACACAACCACACATGCAGACAAAAGCAAACCAATCAACCTATGGGCAATTGCATGTGATTCAAGATGACAATTAAGACATTTTTAAACAGTTTTAATTGTTATTAACACACTCATATCATTTTGTACTAAACTGTTTTCCTTACCATACTGATGGAAGACACATTTTCCCAGCAAGCTGAGTTATAATTCAGCATGGTGTCTTCTAAAGGGACTTCAAGCTTGTTCCCCAGCAGTCTGTTTTCCATTTGGAACCCATAAAGCCATCTGAAGTGCAGATCATTAGGAAGTCAGCGGTAGTTGTCCCTGCAAGGTTGCTGCGGAGGAATTCAGAGCAACAAGAAAAACCGAAGCAGGAGAGGAAACCAGGTGGAGACTCGCTGGGGTAGCACTTGGGGGTGGAGGGGAATTGTTTCTAAAATGAGGATTTAACAAATTATGATCTCCACTCCATTGCTTATTCACATGAAAAACTAAAGCCTCAATTTAACTGCAGGCGATGGGCGTTTCATTCCGTCGGAGCCAACTGTCTCCTCTGTAGAGCTGGTGTAGAAATGAGGAGCAAAGCCAAAGATCTGGATGCAGGTTAGCTACACTCAGTAGCCACCCGTGGCCTGATTCCTTTTTTGGGTAGTCCTTGTATCTACTATATATTTTCTATTTGGCCTCTGCATTATCGTGCCAAAATGAGATAGCACTTTGCTTCTCCCCAATTCTCTGCTTTGAAGAATGTAACTATGTCAGTGGTGGCACAGGCCTTTAATCCCAGAATTTGGGAATCAGAGGCAGATGGATCTCTGAGTTAGTTCAAGGTCAGCCTAGTCTACTACAGCCAAGGTTACAGAGAGGCCCTGTCTCAAAAAACAAAATAATTATATATAGCCATGTGTTGCTTAGTAAAAGGGACATTAAAAACATCTATTGTTGGATTATTTTCGCCAAGCAAACATCATGAAATGTACCCTAGATGATATGCACCCCTGCTACAGATAGCTACTGGGCTAAAACCTGTCAAGTCTATGAATAGGGAGACAGCTCCGCATTGCTGCCTCGAAGCCTGGGTTCTCTTATCTTTCAAGAGACTTGACATCATTGGCTTGGGCAGGGTAAATAATTTCTGGACTAGACAGTATGAAGCAGAGCAGGGCTTATTAGAGTTATCTTTTAAAAAAGATTTGAGGGTTTTGCCTGCATGTGTGGCTGTGCACCGCCTGCATGACTGGCACCCTCAGAGGTCAGGCGGCTTTGATGCCTTGGAGCTGGAGTTACATACGGTTGTGAGCTGCCATGTGGGTGCTGGGACTCAAATCCAGATCTTCTAGAATGACAACCAATGCCCTTATTTTAGTCACTGAACCATCTCTGTCTTAGAGGTATCTTAATTTAGATTTCCTAAGCCGTAGTCAGAGAGGTGTTCAGAAAGAAAATCCCGAGAGCACGTGTGTGGGCTTCTCAGCGTCACACTTCATCGTTTTTACAATAGTCATATAGAGAATTTTGGGTTTTGAAGCTATTATCTTCAAAGGGTTGTGAAGAAACCCAAATGAGATCGCAGGGTGGTTCCCAAGGGGCACTGACAGGATTATAAACTGTCGAGGGAGGGGCAGGAAATCATTACTGTAACAAAGTTGGTGTTAAAATTCTTAGAAAATGCCTGGGTAAACGAGTGAGGCCCTACTCTAAGCAGGCTTCATTGTTCTAACATCCATATCGGAAAGGAAAGGAATGTTATCTCCGTTAGTGGCATTGACGGCAAATGTCAATTGTGTTCAAGCTCTTGCTTAGTCTTCAAGAGGCTTCGACCAGAATCCTTGGTGAGCAGTCCCTTTCTGCTTCCATGACCTCATGATTTTTCTTTTCTGTCCTGCCTCTTAATTTAGTACCAAGTGTCACCATATTCAACAATATAGGCCACCATAATCCGACAGGAAGCATTTGTACCTAAACACCCTAGAGTATGGTGGAGATCCTAACAGGCATTTCTAGCTCCTGTGTCAGTCAGTGGTGGGACCAGTCTGACATCAAGCCTTTGGCTAACAGGAATGCCTTTATGCCGCACCTAGCTGTTCCGGTCAGCTCAGTTGTCTAGAGGAAGGTCTGTAGCTTGTCTAGGTAAGCTGCAGAAAATATAAATTTCCCACTTTTCTTAGAACCTAATAAAAGACCCTTAAATTTAGCACTCATAAAAGAAGTATAGATCATGTGAGGGTAGAGAGGCTTAAGGTATTTCTGTATTTTATAGACTTGGTTTAAGCTCCTTGTCCAAGGCCTATGGGGATGCAGGATATCAAAGGCCTGTCATACTCTGTGTTCTCAAACACTGCTTTCTACATGCACTAGCCTAACAGAAACCTCAATTCAATCCTTCCCCACTGAGGTTAGCTCCATCTCAGAGAATTCACTTTCTGGCCAGTGCCAGCAGCCTCCTCTGCGGCAGCCTTGGTCCGGAACTCCTTTCCCAGTGCTGCCCTCAGTGCAGGCGGAGATGCCTCCATGCTCTTGGCACCATAAGAACCCAAGACCTCACATTTTCTGCTCCGTCTCACCTACCAGAGGATTCTATCTGTAGCTATCCAATTTGTCTGGAATGAGACGTTTTGAATTCTTGTTCTACCAGCTCAACATCCAAAGTAGACCAGTTGGTAACAAAGTTCTTTGATTCACAAGGAACTGTGAGAAAGTTCTACGTAGAATCATGAAAAAATTGACCAAAGGATGACCTCACACATTGGTCTTCCTCTCAGGAAGCTGAATGGCGTCAACTCAGACTCTAGGGATGCTGTGTGCTCAACTGCAGCGAGTTACTGTAACTGAGGAGTGCAGGGGTAGTGTCCCCACAAGAGCACAGGCTGTATTCACTACTTAGCCACACTTCTTACATACTATTCAGACACCATAGATCTCTTCAGTCTGATTAACACTGACGGTTCATGAGACTTCTGTATGACATTCTATGATGCTCATGTAGCATACGGGTCAAATTATATGCCTGTCTTTTATCTCCTATAGTGCAATAAAAACACTGAAACCTTTATCTTCATATCTTTATTATGTTTGGACCTTTAAGAAACATATACCATAATATATACCACTATTCAGTAAAAATCTATTCTAGGTTTTAGGAAGCACACACCACAAACTATCTTGTTTCTGGTCTCTAAGACTACCAAGGATTTACCAAAAAGGTAGGCTCGGATCTATGGAATCTCAAGCCTTGAGGTTTTCATCAATGTAAAATATGTTCAAGTGGATAAACCTTATTACTGTTTTCCTTCTGGAACGGGCTAAGTTTTAAGTTTGTAGTCCATTATAAGAATATTCCATTCCTTAAGCTCTGTTGTCTATCATGTCTTTGGAAAACCAACCTGGTTAAAAAAAAGTATTTCTTTTCCCCTGTACAGTAAGGATGAATTTCCCAGAACACATCCCAAATTAACTAGAATGAAAACACTATAGATAAAGTACATGTGCTGTGCTCACTCTAATGACTACTCACACCGTAACTACTCTACCATGGAGACATTGCTGTACCAGTCCAACTACGTGTAGTTAGTCTCAGGCTACATTCCACCCTGGAAGAGAAACTCCTGGATCTGACATTAGAAATACAAAGGGTAACAAGTTAACAAACGTACTCACATGACGTTTTCTAGAGGGTCCTCTGTATAAGAACACAGGACAGGGGCTCGGAAAGCTGTGGACAGGGCTGGGAAGGGTTAAAGCTATGGCTTTGCTGAGCACCCACGTGAGATGAAGGAAGGCATTTGTAAGAATAGATTCTGCAGCATCGAAGGTAATTCTCGAAAAGAGCTGGGTGTCTTCTCAGTCTCAGTTCTGAGGCTTCAGAAGTTGAGAGCTACCAACAGTATCCAAAGGAAAGCCATTTCCGAGATGCTAAGAAAGGTGCGTGCCTGACATTAGGCTGTAATGTTGATGGTTGAAAAGACTTTGGTGGTATCAATGGAAAAGGAAATAATTAATACACAGACCACATAACACCATTAAAACAAAAAAACATTTTTTTTTCCATTTAAAAAAGTTTTAGGACACATAAAACAAGGCAACATTTATTCCTTCTTCTCGTCTTCTGGCATGGGGTCTGTGGGGGGCTCCTCTACTGTTGCACTGTTGCTCTCTGAGCCAGTATTACTATCACTGGTCCCTTCGACCTCCATGCTGTCAACCCCCTCCTGCCCACTCTCCTTGTCCTCAGGAGTAGATGTGCCTTCTTCACCATTCTGTTGGTTCTCTGTTGTTTCTTCCAGGTGTGTCTCCTCTGTAAGACACATTTGCCACTGTCAGTTCCAAGACAAACATTGACTCTAACTATGCTGATGGCATAAGATGTTCTGTCCAATATGACAGCCACTAGCCACACATGGAGAAGCACCTGAAATGGACCAGTATGATCCAGGAATTTATAAGCATATTTGAGACAACTTAGGATACAAAAATCTACATTTTTAACCTCTAGGTTTATGACATTTAAATACAAACCAAACACTTGTGAGAACTGAGCTTTTGAAAGATACGAAGTGTACAAAACACTGGATTTCGAAGACTTGCTAAGACAAAAGAATATAAGGCAGTTATGGTCGTTGTGTGTGTGCGTAGGTTAGAGGAGTGTTGTGTTCCTCTAACTGTCCACTCTCACGGGTCCTGAAGTCACTGAGTAGGCTAGGCTGATAGAGATGAGCCCTAGGAATCTGCCTGCCTCAGGCTCCACACTGCTGTTACACACAGGCTCCAGCCCCACCCATTGAGCTCTCTCTAGCCTAGAATGTTAATAATTTAAAGATGTTGGTAACATTTCAGTATTTTGGATTTACTGGGTTACATGTAACATTAAAACTAAGCCAGACACATGGGCACCTGGTGTTTCAGCTGCTCAGAGGGCTGAGGTTAAGACTGCTTGTGCCCAGGGCTTGAGGCCAGCCTGGGCAATATAATATAGCAAGATCCTGCCTGAAACACACAAAATGAGGGCACAGAATGAAGATGCCACGCTCTGCTGCAAAATGCCAGTCCTGTTGGGTCATTTCCTTTAGGAAGTTAAGACCATAAGGTTTTTGACAACTCAACTTGTTTTCCTTCAGTTCCCCCCTCCCTTTTCTTTTCCTTAAGTTAGAAGACAAAAGTAAACACCCTGTGCTGTCAGAGTGAGAAAGATCTCATTCAAGGGGAAAACAGACTCAGGACTGAGCACAACCTTGTTGCAAGCAGACTCTGATTCTCAAGCACCTGCTGTAACCACGACAATGTGTTCCAGGCTCAAATTCATGGTAAAAAAAGAGGTTCACAAGAATAGAAAGAGGCCCAGAAAATGAAGATTAAACCCAGACTTGTCAGAAAAGATATCTGCTGAGTTACACACTACATAACTGCCTGGTAGAGGTGCTGATGTTCATTAAACCCTGAACAGGCAGTTGCTGTTTGAGTATAAAGTATGCCCGTGTCCCTTCTATTTCCTGTGGACTCTACTGGCATCCCCCACTACCTCTCTCTGGCTTACTCCTGTTTACCCACAAGGCAGGACAAATGCTGTCAGAAGTTAAGCTGATCTCAAAATTCCAAGAATAACCAAATTTATTAGTATTTTATCTAAACTTTACCTTTTTAAAATAAAAAAAACAAACCCCAAAAATGCTTTTATTTAGGAAAATCAGAACATCAAAAAACTAACTGCTCTATGGTGAGGTAGGTTATCCATAGGCCTAGATAACTTGTCATTTTAGGCTTTGTGGGCCAGGAAGTCTTGTTACAAGTTCTGAAAACTCTCTCTCTCTCTCTCTCTCTCTCTCTCTCTCTCTCTCTCTCTCTCTCACACACACACACACACACACACACACACGTTATCACCTCAAAGCAGCCAAAGATGAGTGTGGCCATCTTCCAGTGAAACTCTACTTACAGAAAGATGAAGGCAAGATCTGGCTTACAGCTTTTACTTTGCTCAAAGCCTAGGCACCAAAGACCAAACGAATCTTGGGGACAATGGTAAAGGTTAAAATATTATTATTGCCTATTAATCCTATGTCAAATCCAGTACCAGAATGCACTCAAGAGGCAGGTACTTTTCAAATGAAGAAATGAGCTCAGTAAAGTCACAGTGCCAGCAATGGGGAAATGGACAGGATCCCTTTCCATCTGTCTCCAGAGCCACACGTGCCCACCTGGGTTCTACTATGCAGAGACTATGGAAAGTCACAAGGATTAACTAAAGGGAGTGGATGCTGCAAAGCATCCAGAGGGAAAGGTCAGAAGGTAGCTGTCAGGGCCCTCACATGTTCCTGCCTGCCAAGGAGCTGGTTACCTGTCTCCATAGGG
Source organism: Ondatra zibethicus (assembly GCA_004026605.1). Classification (NCBI taxonomy): domain Eukaryota; kingdom Metazoa; phylum Chordata; class Mammalia; order Rodentia; family Cricetidae; genus Ondatra; species Ondatra zibethicus. The sequence goes on along the minus strand of PVIU01007232.1, from coordinate 24,914 downwards.
ATGCTCTCTTCATCCTTCTTCTCCTCGGCTTTGTTCGTTGCTTGCTCTTCCTCAGGGGCAATGCTGCCCTGACTGCGCTCAGCTTGCTCCGCTGCTTCCTTTTCCCGCTCCTCCTGCCTTTTGCGGGCCTGCTCCTCTGCCTGTGCAATTTCGGCTGCGATTTTCTCCATGTCTACTTCCACCTTCAGACCGCATAACTAGTCAAACACAAATCAGACAACTCTTAGCAATGTTGCCTTTTTCGAACCTTGGGATCAGGTAAGTTATTTCTTGGCTTAATAATGGTATTTACATGGGCGAGTAAACATATCAGTGTTTTGTCCTCAAACTGTACAGGACAAAAAAACTGCTCTAGCAGCAAACCAGACATGGCAGGGCAGGGGCTTCTGGGGCACTGCCCAGGACTGGGCTAGCCTTAGGACGCCCCACTCACACGTCAGCTACCAAACACTCTACTCATTCATTCATTTTTTTAAAGGTTTATTTACTTTATTTTTTGAGACAGGGTCTCTCTATGTAGTCCTAGACGTCACTATGTAGACTAGGCTAGCCTCGAACTCACTGAGACTCTCTTACTTCTACCTGAGGTCAAAGGTGTGCGCCACCACACCCAGTTGAGATTCAAAGTGCAACTGAACTACATCTAATGAAGATACCCATGAATAAATTACAATAAGGTGAAAATAATCCACAACTACAAAGATTTTAAACAAAAGCAGTAGAGGGATCTATCACCTGTGGGCCTACTCCTTCAATGTCTACTACATGACACTGCAAATTTATTGTAATTTTTCCAGAAAATGGGAATAATTTTATAAAGACAGTACAAGTTATACTGTGATGTTAGTACTGTTTCAAACATTACTTTAAGAAAAAGCCAAAGCAACAGGCACATGATAAAGACAGACACTGAATGGAATGGATACCCTTTTAAGTTCATTGTTGAAGGAATCTGTGCTTTCCAGGAATTTCCTCTTCTTTTCCTGGTGTCGCTCTTCTATCTGAAGAAGTTCGGCTTCTAGTTTTCGCTGCAAGGTATCAGATCAGATTATGTACTTCTCTCTAAAGCAGATGTACAGCATACCAAGTATGTCATTTTAAAAAGCTTATACTTTAATTTCGCATTTTTAATTATGTGAATGTGTATGTGGGTCTGTGCACAGGTGCAGGTGCCCAGGGAGGTCAGAAGAGGGTGTTGGGTGCCCAGGAGCTGGAGTTACAGATGGTTGTGAGTCACCTCAGATGGGTTCTGGGAACTGAACTGAGGTTTTCTGGAAGAGCTGTATATGCTCTTAACCACCGAGCCATCTCTCCAGCCCACTAATTTTGCATTAAAAAAAAAAATTAGGTATAAAATACAGCTATTTAAAAAAAAAAAAGTAACATAGGGAAGGAAAGACTACCACTAACAAGATGTTAATGAGTAAATTCTTTGGGAAAATCATTTTATAGTAATGTAGCAAAGGCTGATGGGGTGTCCCAAAATTCTTCAGTTTGCACCTATCTTTTAACAGATATACCTGACACTACAATGTTCTATTACAGTTTTCAATGACAAACTTACTTCGGGAATGCTCCTTTCCTTTACGCTTCTTTCTCAAATCAGGCACAGGTGACACGACTTCACAGGTCTACTTATAATACACTGTCTCAGAGCCACATCACCTGGGACGTGCGGCACAGACTCCTCTTATTAGAATGAATGCTTTCTGCCCTTACCTGATGAACCATTAAAGACTGGACCTGTCGCTTGAGGACCTGCATTCTAGCTGTTGTGACAACCGACCGCACATCAGGGACCACGCTCTCACTGAGGATCTCACTGATGAGGCGGTGGTTTCTCTGGAAACGGGCAGTAGCTGTGTGCTTCATTGAAAAGCCGTCATCATAATCTAGAAGGAAGGAAATGTTCTGGGAATCAGCTGGCTAGTCACCAGGACAGTGGTAACAAGAATCACCAAGTAAGTGTGGTCCTCAAGTGTCCTAGCAAGTGGGCTTGCCCAGCATCAGGGGAGTTAGGGCAGGCCACAGTAAGAACCACACAGAGACAGAAAACATGACCAGCCAAAATGTTTCCATACAGCTAGTAGGCAGGTGTTCTCAACCCCAGGGTGGGGTACCAAATGACCCTTTCACAGGGGTCATATATCAGATATTTACATTACAATTCATAACAGTAGCAAAATTAGTTATGAAGTAGCAACAAAAATAATATTATGGTTGGAGGTCACCACAACATGAGGAACTGTATTAATAAAGGGTCACAGCATTAGGAAGATTGAGAACCACTGTACTAAGGGATGATTCATGTCTGAGGTTTGGTTAAAATACAAACAACATATGTTCATATCTCTTTTAGCCCTGGTATCCATATGAAGCCTGCATGTGATGGCAGTACTTGAAATTCTGCCAAATTTTCCACTCTCCCAGTGACATTTGATAAATGCTGGACTGTAAATAGGAGGTATCTTTATCATAGTTGTTAAAATTAATAAAAATATCCATTTGTAAAATTAACTTATCACCATCTTCTCTAGCAGTATTTAGTTTTCCAGGCAGTACTTATAGTTTATTACATTATAAAATGGTAAAGACCCAAACTAATCTCACAGAAAAAAACAACTTGATTTCAAGGCTGGGAGACTGCTCACATGAGAATCTGTGAGGCAAGCATGAGGATCTAAATTTGGATCCAGCCAGTATCAAGTAAAAGCTGGCTGTGGCAGATTCACGAGGCTCGGCAGTCACTCGAGCTAAAACAGCAAGCTCTAGGTTCAGAGAGGTACGCTCTTGAGAAAGCAATCTGGATGTCACCTCTGACCTCCACATGCCTGCACAGGGAAATACAAGGGCATATACCACACGCAACCACATCACAAGAAGGTGGAGACTGAGGAAGACACTCAACATTGACACACACAAGAACATCCACTACACACTCTGAAATACTTGATTATAATTTATTTTTAATTTTTGCCAGTTTAAACATGTACATGGCTGTTATGAACGTATAAAGGTGCTACCCAAATTTAGGCACATACAGTACACAGCTGTGTTATTTTTGGTACGTGTGATGCATGTATGTGGGTCTGCAGTGTGCACACATGCATGTGGAGGCCAGAGAATGACAGGTGTCTTCTCTCTGCCTTATAGACAAGGTCTCTCACTGAACTGGAAGCTCACCATTTTGATTAGACTGTTCCAGCTCCCCAATGCTGGAGTTGTGGGCATGTGCCAGCTGTCTATGCTTGGCCTTTTCTATGTGTGCTTGCACAGCAAAAGCACTTACCTACTGGGCCCTTGAGCCCCAGGGTGTGTGAGACAAAATCTACTGTGTACCCCAGGCTGGCTTTGAACTCACATCAGCCTGCCTGCCTTAGTTTCTCAAGTCTGGGATAACAAGTGTGCCCTACCATACATACCTAGCATGTGTGCTTATTTCTGGAACACAAGTATCTCCTTTATCTTGCTTTATCACCTTCACCTGGGAGTCATCTGTACTAATATCTACTTTTCTTTACACTAACTCATTAAACAAAGCAAGTTTTCCTTTCAATATAGATAAAAATAAAGGTTGTTTCTGAACCACCCAATCCTTAGTGTACAGGGGCCATGCTTAGCCCGCATGCTGCACACGAGGGTCTCTAAAGTCATTTAAAAAGCCTTCGCTATCTTGTGTGAATCAAGGTCTGTCTTGCGGACTTTCTGAGAGTTTTCCAAGAAGTCTGCAGATGTTGCCCTCGTATCTTGATGTGTGGCGCCCATCTCTTGGTTTTTCTGTATATTTCTACCTCTCAAGTTCTAGAGCAGTGGTTTTCAACCTGTGGGTCTTGACCCCCTGGAGGAATCAAATGACCCTTTCATGGGGTCACATATCAGGTATCTTCCATTTCAATATTGACATCACGATTCATAACAGTAGCAAAATTACAGTTATGAAGTAGCAGTGAAATAATTTTATGGTTGGGGGTCACCACATGAACCGCATTAAAAGGTGACCACATTAGAAAGTTGAGAAATACTGTCCTAGAGGGCCATATTATATTAATATAGCTTCTTAATTATATCTCATGTTACTGCTCATGTAAGAGCCTCTCAAGCTTGGTTCCTGCTGTTATATTTTGTTTATGAAATATTTTATTCTCTACATATGGCTTCTAAGATGTGAACCTTTGTTTCTACTGTATAGATATATTCACTCTCGCAGTTATTTGCAAACTTGCTCTTTATTTTAGTCATCTTTTTCTTGTATCAATCATCCCATCTGGGTAATTCAAGTCTGCATATGGACTTTTAGCAGTACTAATAATGCTTAACGCTCAATTTCTGTTTCTAGTTCAAATTTTATTATGTTCTACTGTATTTATGAGAATTTTTGCCAGTAACACCCCAATGAATCCTTCTGAAGCTCCTTTCTGCTCCTTTGTCCTACTTGGCTGAATTTATTCCTGTCTTTTGGTGTCCTGTCTTAAACCTCCTCCACTCTTTAAAGTTCTTAAGAACCCCTCTGGTGTGTTTAAAGTGGGATCTTAAATTATGATCCTGGAATTTTTGTGGCTGGTAGTTGCTGCTTCCAATCCTGTTTGTTCGGCATGGAGTAAGACACAGAGGCGATAAACATTTACACAGCAAGCCAAGTGAGTGGATGAGCATGCTCCTAAAGGGAGGTGACTATCTTGGGAGCACCTTATAGTTACAGGCTGCCTGGCTGTGGAGGCCAGGAGAGTAATCTGCTCATCTGCACATGGAATCCTAACTAGGAAGCCTGGCCATCTATGAGTAATGTATGTGTTTAATACATGATACCCTGTCTACATGAAATGCATGACACACTCAGGAGTATTCTCAAATTCATACTGAATTTTAAGTAAAGTTTTATAATGCTTCCACACACTCATTAATTTTTGCTTCCAAGAGCCTTTAATTCAGCAAATTTAGGTATCAGTAAGATTGGGTAATGGCAATTAAGAGCATGTGCAGCTCTTCTAGAAGGCGAGCGCTCAGTTCCCAGCACCTATGCCAGGGAGCTCACAACTGCCTATAACTCCAGCTCCAGAAGGTTTGACACCTTCTTCTGGCCCCTTCAGGCACTGGTCTCACATGCACAAACCTACAGGCTTGCTACACACATAAAAAAAAAAAAAAAAAAAAGACTGGATGTAACTGGATAACTTCAAATTTTTAGAAAATAAGTTATCTGGGTGTGGTAGCACACACCTTTGATTCCAAGGTTTAAGGCGGAGGGAGGCAGATGAATTCAAGGCCAACTTGGACTACACAGTGAGCTTCACTCCAGGATAGCCAGGGCTATGTAGATATCCTGTCTCAAAAAAGCAAAACCAAACCAAACCAAACAACAAAAAACCAAAAGCTCAGCAAAAAAACAAACCAAAACAAAAGAACTAACCAACCAACCCAAACAAAACACCCCCCCCAAAACAAACAAACAAAACATAATGTCACTTAGGGTGTGTCTGCCGAGGCTGGAGAAATCAGTTCAATATAAATCTGGGCAACACAGTGAGATCCTATCTTGAAAAAAACAAATCCTATATTCTGAGTACAAAGACAGTGAAAAGTAACACATACAGCTGTTTTTCTTCATTCATTTTCCACACTCTAAAATCCTATTATTGAGATAACTTAAAATTACGCTTTCCATTTAATAGAATAAAAGCCTTGAATTAAGATTTATCTTCTTTTTTAATTCAGAGAGAATGCACACACAAACCCCACTTCACTCCTTACCATCTGGATCCTCAGCAGGCTGAATGCTCATATAAGGTTCTCCTTTCTCCATGCGAGACTGTCTCTGTCGACTTTCTTCCTCTAATGCAGCTTCAGCACGACTTTTTGCATTAATATATGCAAGGTATGCAGGGGAGTTATGATAGGCCTTCATAGATTCATTGTACTCTATCTGAAATTGAAAGGGGTGTTGGTTTTATAATGTACGCACTACAGGCTACCATGTGTGCCTGCCTCAGTCATCTGAGTCAGGGGCACGAAGCAAAGCATGGTGTCATGGTAGTCATCTCTCTTTCTGAACAGAGAACACGAGGTTCAGACAATAGGCGAGTGGAGCTTGGTGGACGGAACTTCAGTGCTGCCTCAGCTTTCTGGTCAAGCCTTATGTTTCTTTCACAAATAATAAAATGTTTTATTTATATTTAAAATATTTTATTTATCCCCTACCTTTTCAGCTTCGTATTCGTTTAAATATTCTTGTTTCTCTTCATCAGTGAGATCTCGCCACATGCCACCAATAATCTTGCCAATTTCCCACAACTTTAGGTCAGGGTTGGAAGCCTTTACTTGGTCCCAGACCTTAAAAGTCAACAGTTAAAAATTCAATATTAATGCCTAAGTATATAGTCATTTAAAAATACTCTACTATGGAACCCTTTAAATACAAACAAAGGCAGAGAAGACAGTATCAAACTAGCATGTACCAATCAGCCTGTTTCAAAACTGCCAACAGCTGGCTTATCTCATTTCATCTTTACCCTGGTGGATCTCATACACCATGTCATTTTACTCAAATACTTCAAACTGATAATTTAAGAACACCATTAATCACAGTACATGCTTACAGCAAATTAAGCAAACAATTAAAATATGTCTCTAACAGTTCAAGCAAATTTAGAAGAGTTAATTTGTATAATACAAATGGCATCATACTATCAAATACATATATAATAATGATCAAAATAATATTTTTACTATACTTACAAATTAATTCATTTTGTGCCCTTGGAATAATTCGTTCCTAAGGGCTCTGACAGCACAAGTTTTACTACTGAGCTACATTTCAGACTTATTATTATTCTTAATAAAAATAAGATATGAATATATAGTCTTGCATTCTCCTTTCTTTCTTTCTTTCTTTTTTTTTTTTTCAAGACAGGGATTCTCTGTAGCTTTGGAGTCTGTCCTGGGACTCGCTCTGTAGACCAGGCAGAAATCTGCCTGCCTCTGCCTCCCAAGTGCTGGGATTAAAGGTGTGCGCCACCACCACCTGGCACATTCTCCTTTCTACTTAACATTTTTCTCATGTCTTTCAATATTCTCCAAAAGATTTTAGCAGTTTATTTAACCATGCTCCTCTTCAATCTGAGTTCTGGAACTCTGAAATCAGAATGAACCACTTAATCCTTCCCCCTATTTTGTGTAAGGACGCCGCCGAGCCCATCTGCAGTGGCATGGAAGGCCATCTTCTGGTCCCTGGTACACACCTTTCTGCTGTACCTCATGTAGGGCATCAGCGGCTTATCTGGTGGCTTTGGAGGCTTTGGAATCGTGATACCAGATGATGCCTGTAAAAGAGTTAAACACATTCATTCTTCAATTGCTAGGAACTCACCAGCACCTGAAAGAAAGCCCCTTAAAATTCTAATGCGCCTTTCTTCTACTCGTCCATGGATACAAGACTCTTATTATTTTCGCCAAAGAAAATAGATATCACTGTAAATTCAGAAATGTTTATATCAAAGGAAAATGACTTTAAACACATAATATTTAATGTTTTACTTAGCAGCTTATTTCCACTGTTGGACAGCCTGGCTGCAAGAATAAAATATTATACATAATTCATACACTGAAAATGGAATTATATGCCAAACACCTCACACTTAGGACGTTACCTTTTATTTGCTCAGTTACTATTATGCATACAGTCAACGTTGGATATCTGCAGACTCTGAGCACTTACCATACGCACACTGCCTACAGGGGATCTCATTATCATGTCAGGAATGTACCCCATACAAACAATATTAAAGACCACCTCCCACGTTAAAAAAAATCACCAATGAGAAATAGGAGGTAACTAGAAACCTAGCAAATCCATTTAAAAAGAAAATAAAATATGTCCTTTAGAAATAGATTTATTTCTCTTAAGGTTTTACATTATCTTGTAGTTTTGTTTCATGTCTCTGTAGTCTTGGGGCAGCGGTTTTCCTACAATGGATCAAGATGCACACACTCAAGTCACACTGTCCTTGTCCTCATTAGACAGCCACACGGAGGAAACAAGGAAGCGCATTAGGCGCTGACACTGGCAGACCTTGCTCATGTTACTTTTGAGGCCCATTCCACAAAATTTCTTTTGTGGAAAAGAAATGAGGACAAGGAAGGACAGGACACAGAAAAAGGAAAATTAAAAAAAAAATCTTTAAAGTGATTGGTCCTGTCTATGCGAGGAGATACAGGCACAGGCAAGGAGACATCAGATGATTTCCAGCAGATGCCCCACATAAAGCTGCCACTCCAAGGGCATCTAGTTCTGAACTTTTCTATCTCCTCTTCATATATCCACACTGATGAAGGGGCCAGAATAAGAAGGAACATGGTCTATCAGACTTGGCTCTGACAAGGTGGGGGAAGGAACCCTGACACTGACTCTCATGGTCAGAATGGGGAGAGGACTGCTTGCTTCACTCTCATCACCAACACAGGTACCGGCAAGTCCTCGCTGCTCGGACCCAGACAGATGTGGTCTTAACCAGCAGTGGGCAGTGGAATGAAGTGAGACATGCGGGCAGAACTGTTACAGTGGTTAGAGTAGCCAATCAGAGATGCGGGCACCACTGCAGGAGCCCTAAGAAGGCAGAGTCCTACAAGGCTAACCTTTGCATGGAAAGTCTGCTTCCTAATACAGGACATGATTAGAAAACATTTCTAACCCAGTCCCAGACAAACTTTTGGAACACAAAGTGAGTGACAAATAAAACAAAATAAAGCTGCGCCCATATTTGAAGGGACCAAAATACAGTTAACAAGTAAAACTTCTAACACGTTTACATTTCAAACTTTGGGTATACATTAAAACAGCTAAAAAACAAAGTTTATTAATATTTTCTCAAATTTTCCAAAGAATCACATTTTAGAACATTAATAGATTTGCTAATTCACCTCCTTTCCAAAAAAGGGGACCCAAACAGAATTACAAATAAAAAACAAAACAAAACAACACAAAACAATACTTCCCCTACTCCCTAAGAATAATAAGTGAAATTCCAATTGGTTTGGGGACCCTAAAGAAGTTTATCATCACATATCACCAATTTGCTTAACATCTCAGAATCCTTTCTAAATGTCTCAAACATTTTTCTCCTTTGCACTGAGCGCGTTATTCCATCCTTTCTTGTTAAGAGTCAACTAGAAACAACTACTATGTGCTTGCTGTGCTGTGATCCTAAATACGAAAAACTGCAATTGGCCCTGCTCTTTGGTTAAGTGGCCCAGGAGCACAATTTTGGAGAGCTCAACTTTGCTGTCGATGAGGACCTTTACTTGTTGCTATCAAGAAATCCACCTGTAGCACTAAGTTTCCACCTTTCCAATTTCTTTCTTCCCATTTGCAATGAATTGGAGGTGGGAAGCAAATACTTAGGCTTGTAAAAACTGTTCTGATCTAAGAGTTAGGTCCTGGTCAATCTGTGGAGAAAGTCCATGATTTTCTGGTCGATTCATCTTGAATAGCACAAGAGAATTTTTTTGTTGTTTCTCAATTCTTGGCTGTTTCTCTGGTAAGGTCTTATTTAAGGATTTTCTTCTGGAGACAGGATTTCTACTAGCAAGAAGTAGGCTGCTTTTAACATTCTGTCTCAATCTGTTTATGAACCTGTACATTAGAGAATGTGAACCTGAACAAAGCGATCAGGCATGGGCTGCACTCAAAGCTATCCTAAATCCTCCAAAGGTCTTAATCTGGTACCTAAGTGCTTTATTATCTGAAAGCAACCCACATGTTAAGACAGCTCTTGACTGGAGTTTCACAGAATCATTTCACCAAATCACTATGGCTATTTATAGAAAACAATTTACTCAACAGGAACATTGCTCACCAAGTAGTGCATCAGTGAGGTCATTCTCTACAAACCCTTTTTATAAGCATCTAAGTTCCAAATCACTAAGTCAGAGATACAAGAGAAATCAAGCCCTAGGTTTCCAGCAGTTTGATCACACATCAGTCTGATGGTAATAAAACAAAAGGACAATATACAAGGAAACAACTACAGAGAAGGCACACACCAAACTCCTAACCCATTCCCTACCCTGAAGGCTAGAGCTCACTCCGCATTCTGAGTTCTTCTACTCCCTAGGAGGGAAGGGTTGAAAACACAGGACCAGCCTAGGTCCAGAAAGGAGTGCACCCTCCTTTTTCTAATCAGGTTTCTATTGAATGACCTTACTTTGTATCAACAGAGAAGCCTCACAGCTATCTACAAATTAAGAACTGGCTGTTTATACAAACCCAAAAACAAGTTATTCTAGGATCACAGCGACTACTGGCTCATCAGCATGGCTACCAAGAGCTTTAAGTATGGAGTGATTCAGAATCATCATTCTTACTTACTACCCATAAATAAATTTCTGTATTAACACAAATGATCTAAAACTAATTCTGCTTACTATGTGAATTATAATGTTCTTTTTCATCCGATAACCTTGCCACTCATTACACTTGTGAAACAACACATTTAGGCCAGAGAAAAACATACACTGCTGCACATAGAAACTATGTGCACTGCACAATGCACACATAAACATTATTTTTCAGATACTGTGAAATACATACGGCACATAGGACTTAATATGCTTATGAAGTACAAATTATGCAGAAACAATGAAAAAATTAGACAAACAAAACCTATCAAGCTAAGCAATGTGCTTACCAAGATAGACACACAGTTTGATAGTGACGAGTTTTCAGCTATAGCTTTACTACAGGGTGAGAGGGTTTTGTTTTTTGAGTTACATTTCTTTTTTATGAAAACAGCAAATGAAAAACCAGATACTAAAAAGATTGCAGCCATTCTGTGTTGTATATATTCTTACCAACACCACATTCTAATGGAGGTACTTGACTTTTGGATTTATTACCTTAATTTCCTTGGAGTTTAAAATAATTTAAAAATAAAAGCTTTGAAGTATCCAGTTTTGATTATCTTAGTTGGATCACTTAAATGAAATACCCCAAATTTTAGGAATCATCTTTCTCACAACAGACTGGAAATAGACCTCCAGTTGTACTTATCTGACACCAAGAATTCAAGTTTTATTATGAAATTCTTTAAGGTGACAATAAAACTTTTTCTGTGTTAAACTGGAAAGAAACGAGTCTCAGATAGGTCAATTACTAAATCCAAAAGACAAATAGCTGAGTGTGGAAGTTTGAATGGGCAGGTCTGCCCAAAGTTTTCTAGTCCAGATGAAGCCAGGTCTAGTCCAAGCATTCCTTAAGAAACTACATCCTTGAGAGTAACGCCAATTACCTTAGACAACAAGACACTCTTCATGACATAAAGTATGTTAACCAAAAGAATTCGAGATTTGTTTACATAGATAGTATGAGCATTAAGTGTTTAAGGCTTAAATCCCTATTGATCACCAAACAGAATGGATTTCTTTTCTTCCAAGTATATATATCCAGACTGCACTTTTTTTTTTTTTTTCCAGTGTAAGACTGTACAAAACAGTTGAAAAGTCAGGTTAAATTTTTTTAAATGGCTGTGCTTCTGATTCAAAAGGACCTAACTCTGGAGGCATTTCTGGTCAATTCCAGTTGTTTGCCGGAGGCTGTAATAGTTGATTCTCCTACCGTGACCCGGCTGTTGGTGCCCGGGTTCCCTCCCAGCCTGTAGTTGTTGTAGGCGAGATGACTGTATGGATTGTATCCCACAAACCCTGGTGTGCTGGGCATTTGCTGATGGAAACAAATGAGACAAAAACACGAATGAGAAATGAGCTCAAACGAGGAAAACACAGAAATGAAAAATGATCTGCAATATGGCATGCAAAAGCAACCTGAATTTAAACAAGCAATGATGTGTTGTAATTGTTCTTTTTGTTATTGTTGAGGAAATTAAGCTTTTTTTTTAAATTGAGAAACCAGCCTGCAAGTATGTATGTGCATGCATGTGCATGTGAGAGTGTGTATGTTTCTTCTCTTTCCCTCTTTTCCTTGGTGGGGGTTAGGGATGCTTGTGAGACAGAGTATGTTGTGTTTTGTTTCTGAGGAAGGCATCACACTGCAGTTTCAAACATCTACAACTACTTCATGGTCAACAGTATGAGATAAGAATTTGGCAATCTGTGATGTCTGAGATGGGAAAGCTTCAAGAATGATAAACTTTAAGTCTGAAAACACTACATGCAAACGAAACATGATTTATTGGACAGTTATGTGGATGCCACCAATGCACTCATTTACTAAAAACAAAAACAAGAAATGGATCTGCTTTCAAAGACAGCTTTAAGTAATTTTATATGTGACAAATGAGAAGAGACTCAAATCAGGAGGCCAGGAATTGTAAGTGGGAAAGAACATATGCTGGATTCAATGGATGTCACATGCATGATTTCAAACAAGGACTTGTAAGAAATGCATAGATTTCATACTGGGGTACTATCTGATCTTTAACCCAGTCATTCTCTCATAGTCTTTCTCTTCCATCTCTTCTTTGATCCATCTTCCATAGGTGATCATGAACAGTTTATGCATTTAATTTTAATGGGAACTACGTCTTTTTAGTTGACAGACTTGAACTTCTTTTTCATCTGATTTCCTGAAGGCTCTCAGCCTTTCCAAATACAACTGCTCGCTGCAGCGACAAAATTCTTGATTTTTGTGAATTATGTGTTGATATAATCACAAATGGGTTCTTATGTAATTGTGGCCTTGTGGTTAATACAATGACATCCAATGTTCATAAAAATCAAGACAAAATGCATTTAAAAATGTAGTAAAGAGAGACCAAAAATGTATAGTTTACTTAGTCAAAATCATAATAAGTGATAGCAATGTCATTTTTACATGCAATTAACATAGCTCTCCTGGATTATACAAGAGTACACTTGACACATCCCCGCTAGACTTTAGTTGTCACAAAATCAATGTCATTTCCTAAAACATGCCCTTGTACATATCCTTAGTATCCAAAGACATTCAAGCAGGCAGCACTTGTGATACTTTTTAGAGGAAAACAAAGTGATCAATTATAGCCCATAGTTAGAAAAGACGCAAATTAAGCATATTTAAGTAGCAAAACACAGATGAAATAGTAAAGGCACAAAAGAAGTGCATGTTACACATGGAGTGGCTCATCTGGGTGGTGGCTGTGGAGGGGTGAGTGGTGGTGATGGTGAGAAAAGCAATGGAGTAAAAAAGAGAGAGAGTGGCTAACTCATTCTATATTCATTCTACTAGATGTTAGAATTCCTAGTTCCTGGATTTTGTGTGAAAATGTGAAATTATGGTACGAGGGACAAAAAAAAGATCCCTTTCTTTGTATGAAAACTCAGGAGGGGATCCTGGTTTTTTAAATATCTTTATTTCAAAAATAAATAGCAAGTTTGTTCATATAAACTCCTGGAGGCACTATTTATATAAAAATGATACCTCCCAACACTGCATAAAGAATGAGAGCCACAGGTTCAATATGAATCAATAACATGAGCAAATAGGGGAATTAAAAAGAAAATGAAACTAGCATATAGTAATTATACCATTTCTAAAGTTGAGGGACCTAGTTATATCTTTGAGGCTCTTAATCGCTCAACTCAATCTTTACACAACCATGAGTATGTGATGGAGATGGTGGTAAGAATTATTCTTTAAGAAAGAAAATAATGAAGCACAAGCCTTTACAGTCTACCAAAGTAACTTTACAGACTGTATCACATGAAGTGAACTTAAGAATGTATGATGCGCTTCTTAAAAAGAGCATCTCAGAAGAAACAAACTGCTGACAAATGTAACTAAAATATTCACCTACAGGTTAGTAAGTCAGACTAGTTACCTAATGGAGAAAACAAAAATGACAAAGGAACTCATTAGTAATAAAAGGAGACTAGCCTGAAATTAGCTGGCAGAGGGATGGAAGGAAGAGCTAGCAGATATTAAAGAACTAATTTGGGGCTGGGCATGCTGCTAATCCCAGCATTTGGGAGGCCGAGGCAGAAGGATCACCATTTCGAAGCCAGCCTGGGCTACATAGAGACCCTGTCTCAAAACAAAACAAAATAAATCAAAATAACCCTGACTCTAATTTTGCAGGATATGGTTATGCTAAGTGATTTTTGTTTTTTAAATGGTAAGAAAGCCATTTCAGCATTTCAACAAGGGCCTGCACAGCTGCTGTGAAATCTGAATTGTGGATTGGACAATTATTTTACATGCTGATCAAGCAGGGCTAGAGCTTGCTGGGTGAAAACAGTTTCCACCATCAGACACTTCAAAACAGATCAGTAGGCCAATAAGCGTATTTATGGAGAAGAACAAAATTCAGCAGCAAGTTCTGACCCATGGGTAATGAAATTCTTACTTGAGCAGCTTGAAAATAAGACTTATGATGAATGTTGTTATCTTCAGAACTAGAAAGTTTATTTAATGTGAAAATTTTATATATACAGACAAGAAAGTTTAATTAAAAATTTTGTGTTGCTGGGGCTCCAACCTGGGCCTTGCACATGCTAGGCGAGCGCTCTGCCACTCAGCTATGTCCCTAGCCCTTAGAGTGAGAGAGAAAAAAATGTAATAACCAGCTGAAGGTTAGGTTTAAAAACAATAGCAAAAGGATAAATAATGCCAGAACGAGCATTTAATCAACTTACAGACTCTTTAACAGGGAAAACAAGGAAGAAGTGTTTCATTCATTTCCCATTAGGAAAAAAACAGAGCACAGGAGGTTGGAAGCTCACAGTATGTAATTTTAGATGTTGGGTTTGGTTCAAAGTAGGATGAAAGAATTATTTTATTTAGTAGGAAGTGCTGATTTTTAGCTGAATTTTCTATCTTGTGGCTGTGAAGACTGAGTGACTGTCACTGGAAGACATCTGGGTTTTTGTATCAAGGCCAGACTTGGCTATTACATTAACAAGAAAATTAAAACTTACTGTTGCAGGAGCTGGGGTGGGAGGTGGGGCATAAGATGGTCTTTCTGTTTGAAAGAAAATAAATAACTTCTTGTAAACAACTGAGATATAATACTATGCAACAAAACTACCAATGGTCCTGTTTTGAAGAAAAAAAAATGAGAGTAGTTTGGAATTCCCATTTGCTAGGGCATTAGTCTTGTATTAACACAGATCGATAAATATAAAAATTGAAACTTACTTGACATTTTGGAAGATTAAGTTCTCAGTTCCTTAAGAATGAATCTGAGACACTAAAATAAAAAAAAAGAAAAAAAAGAAAAAAAAAGAGAATCAAAACTCAGCAAGCATAAGAGAATGTTTTCCTAAAGAATAGGGTAGTTTGATTGGTATTTCTGAGCAAAATTACGTCACTATTAATTGCTAGTAATCAAGCCTTTTGCATATTTTTAACTAGTTCTTGTAATCATTTGGTTGATCAGAATTAAATGATGAAAGTTACTGGGAAATTTAGAGTTGTATTAGAAATGGATCTTTAAGTTTTTGCTTATGATATTGAGCCACGTCTTGTACGGAAAACATTTTGCTGATGCCATGCAAACGTTTACTTAGACTGGTTAAAAAAAAATAATGACAATAGAATGTGATGTATTATCAGGGTGACCCCAACAAGGCCTACCAGACACTGACAAATCCCTGACCAGCAGCTCTGCTTTTTTTAGGGGACATCTTTTATTGAGACAGAGCAAATGTCTTATTCCTGGAAACAGTGTGAAAGATAATTTGGTATGATAACGATCTTTACATTCTCTTTTGTTGGTAAATAGTTTCATAATTGAGGGAACATGTTTTCAGAGTCTACTGGAATGACTCTTATTGGTCCTTTACAGCCCATTTCAGAAATTACTCGGGTACTTTCCTGATAAATTATCTGGGCAGAACAACTGCATCTTCTCTGTATTCTTATCTCGTTACAAAGATCAATGGCATCTTCCCTTACACGATATGCCAATACGGCTTGGTTTTGTCTTGAAGGAGAGGAGGGATGGTCTAACTTATTACTGTATTGCTCAAACCTAGTTCAATTCTTCACGGATTTGGTCCTAGTATTACCAGCTCACAACATGGACAGATGTGAGCCCGCTCCTTACTCAACACACACCACAAATGGTAATATATAGAGATGAAAATTCATTTTTAGAAAGGTGAATAAACTATGATTACTGGAGTACTTTCACCCATCGCTATGTACAACACTTCTTCTAGTTTTCATTTTAAGAAATCATCGGGGTGAGAGTTCTGATGTGGGAACTTAAGTTTCTCAACCCAGGCCTCTCTTTTCTTCCATCAACACCCAGTAGGCCTTGCTGTGGGAGCCCCGACACAAACTGTAACAAGGTCCCTGGTCCCTTACACTTTAAGGCTAACAAATGATTGCTCTCCTGTAACTCCTAAGAGTGGATCTAACCCTAGTGCCTGGCATGGAACTCAGTATCTGTTGAATAATTAATTACCTTTACAAGGTAGGCTTATTACACAGTCTCGCTGACTATTCACAACGACCCTACCAGACACATTCGGCTGTCCCCATTTTACAAACGAAGAAACAGTCTCAGGGCGATTAAGATAAAGTGTCTAAAGCCGGAGGCCCAGAACTGCCAGGGGTGGATTTAAACCCAACCCACGCCGTCTCAGAGTTCACTCCTCACTCCAGGCCACCTCGGGAGTCTTGGTCGCTGCCTGAACCAAAAAGGGAACCACCTTCCAGGTGGGTGAGGCCCCCCCGCTGGCCTTGCTCGGAGGGCTTCCCGAGGTCCCCACCCCCTGAGTTTGTGGCCGAGGTTGGGCTTTTCTGACAACTCCCCCGCAGGGGGGGTGTGCTTTGGTGCTAGGCCAGCGTCCGAGGTCCAGCGGAAAGGGACAAGTGGCGCCTCGGAGGAGCTGTCCCGGATGGGGCTTTCTTGTGACCCCGCCGCCGCTAGGCCTCACAGAGGCCGCACCAGCCCTAGTTCCCGCCTCGGAGCTGAGCCCGACCCCCAGCACCCCGCGGGAACTCGGGGTCCAGCCAAGCCGACACACCACGGCCCGCCACCCTCCCCGACCGGGTCGGGCCCACTTGAAAACACTCACCCGCGGGCCGAAAAGGCGCCCGCAGCTCCGGCTTCGCTTCCCTTTGTCCCGCGCTCGCCCCGCCCCTCGCGCCGGAGCTTCCGCGCTCGCACTTTCCACACGCTCCGGGATTTCTCTGCGGGCCGCGGCCGGCTGTCCTCAGACGAATAGCCTTTCCAGGGAGGACGTGGCGGGGCTTAGTGCAGCCGAGGATTTTTTTTTCAGGCTCTCCAGTTTCCTCAGAACTCTTCCAATTCGGATCCTGTCCCAGCCGGGCGCCGATTCGTCACGGCGAGGAGGGCGGAGAAGGCCGGGCCGCGTTGCGGGCCCTGGGTTCGCGGCCGGGCGGCAGGAACTGCGCTCGGAGCGCGGCAGGGATCCACCGAGGCGGTGGTGTCACCGTGTGAGACCCGAGCCGGGCGAAAGCACGCCGGAGCCTGTGCCGGGAGAGGGCGGGACGCAGCTCCCGCACACCCGGCACCCCGGGGATTCCCTTCGCTATGGTCCTCAGTACGCCGCCGCGGCAGGATGGAGGATGGAGGCGGGGAGGACTCGGGTCGCCGCGTTTAGGTTCTCGCCGGCGCCCAGCGGGGCTCCCTGCCTCAACAGCCTCAGCGAAAAGCAACACGGGAGTTTTGTAGTTTTCTAGATGCTTCTAGAGATTGAGTGATGGCGCCGGGTTTCTGAGCCTAGGGTCCGCAGCTGTCAGCTCACTCTCGCCAGGTCGCATACCTGTGACAATTTACATGTCTTTCCAGGAGAACCAATTCCGATTAGCCTCACCTGCCTGCAGATAGCCAGACCAACTGTTTCTTTGTGATGCCTTCCTGGAACTTTCCCAGGCTCTTTGTAGTCCTGTGTCTTGATACCCTCTGTATGGGACTGGGCCATCTGTACTCTTGCAAAGTCTTGAAAGCAAAGGTTCAGACATCTGAACTGGACAATTTCATAATTACCAGTATTTTCTAAGGGCTACTTTCATAATTGGGTGTTCAGCTAGTGTGTGTAGTGGCACCTTTCTGGACCATTCCAAGATTCATTTTATTAATTCCAAGTACCTGGCAGATGTGGGTCATGGTGGAGGAAAAAACAAATAGATGACCCATGGTTATCTAAGGGCAGTGTTAGCATTTAGAGAAACTGGTTGAATTCTGGGGCTACCCATTGGCCCTGCAGAGCAGGCGTAAGTGATAATACTATCCACTTCTTTCATCGCCCAGTATTTTCATACCCATGAGTAGAAATTAATGAAATGAAAGAGCATATTGAAAGCAAAGACTAAAGGAGACTTTGTCAGACAAATGGGTGGCATGAGAGAATGTATCTGGAATTGGTTTCTAGCATAAAAAGCATACAAAGGGTGAATGTAGGATCCTCAAAATCACATCAGGGATCCAGTATCCTCTTACTTTGGCCTGCTCAGCAACTCAGGGAAGTCTTGTTACTTCCCTGCCATAACGATTGTAGGATGCAGTGGTAGAAAAGGAGGTGGGGGCGCACCGTGCTGTGGTGTGTGTGTGTGTATCACATAACTATATGAACACAACATGTTCAGTTCAGTTAGTGTTCCTATCACATGATTTCAGAGCTGACCTTTTGGTACTGGATAACCCGTTAGGGGGTTCATCCCTGGGAAGGACTTTCTCTTGCTCTCAGCATTCCTTTGTTGCCTGTAGTTCATTGTCTAGGATATTTGATACCTTGAACAATGGATGATTTATTTAGATGCTTATTATCTGTGAAATTAACGGATGATGATCTCGTTATTCCCCTTTGGTTCTTCCTCTAGATCTTAAGATTTCAAAAATCTTAAGGGGACTGTCAAGATGGCTTAGCTTGTAAAGGTGCCTGCTTCATAGCTTGACGACCTGAGTTCGAGCCCCAGGATCCACCCATAATGGAAGGAGAGAACCAACCCCTACAAGTTGTCCTCTGACCTCCACATGCTCCGTGTGAGCCACATGCACACCTGCAGACAGAGAAATGTAATAACATCACATATATACAATAGATAAAAAAATCATTTTCAAATAATTTATTTTAAACTTTAATATAAAAATCATTTCTTTTTCTTTAGACATCACTTGTACTTCAAAGATTGTCATGTCAGAACAGTACAAATTGGGTACTTTACCAGGAAGGAATATTTTTTTTCTGAAATAATTGAGTTTAAAATAGCTATTATGCTTTGAACTATTGCTTAATCATTGTCAGTTATGATTTTCCTCACAAATTCTTTACTTCCAGAGACTGTTTTCATTAAGTAGAATTGTACATTTGAGTAGTGCCTTGCTGGATATTTCAGTGTGCATATTATTTCAAGCAGCTGTGAGGTAGGGAAGTGTAGCTCGAATTCTAGTTAGTCTTAATAATAAAAGCCCAGAGTCAGATATAGGGGTTAGTGCTGAAGATCAGAAAAGCAGAGAGCCAGACACTGGAGAGTTCTTTTACCTGTAACAATGCTTAGACAGAAGGGTGATCCTGTCCTCAGACTGCATCTGTCTCCACCAAACCTCAGACTGCCCTGAGTTCCTGTCTCCTGCCTTACATTCCTCTCACCACCCAGCCACATCACTCTGTCTCCACCTCCCTAGTGCTGGGATTAAAGGCATGTAATCCCAAGTGCTGGGATCACCTTTGTTTGAGCCTCCACTGCCAGGCTCTGTTTCTCTGTTAGATTCAATCTTGTTTAGCCCAGGGTGGCCTTGAACTCACAGAGATCTGACTGCCTCTGTCTCCTGAGTCCTGGGATTAAAGATGTGTGCCACCACTCCCTGGCCTCTAGTGGCTTATTAGCTCTTCAGCTTTATTTGTTAAAACATAAACAAAATATCAATACAGGGAAGGCAGCACTTAGAAGCAAGCATGGTCTTCTCTTTGTCTTCAGATGTGAACTTGAGGCCTAAGAGACAGAGAGCGAACCCTCCTCTCATATGGTCGATCACTGGCAGAGCTGGGGCTCAGATCCTCCAATTGTTAGCAACTGGAATTACTCTTTATTTTTGTATTTTGTTATGAACTCGTGCATTTGGAATATTTTCAGGAGATGAAGGAATATTCATTTCTATTCCTCTGTAAGAGAGGACAGTATTATTTTGTACAGTGGCTGTGAGGCTTGCAAATGATCCACTGACTGCAGTGCCTGGAATCCTGCAAGAACATTGCAAATAATGCTGTCCACTATTATACTTTTTCCAGAATTATAGGGTTTTGTAATTATGGTTACGAGATGTGTGTGTATGTGTAGGATCTCACTACGTAGTTCAGGCTGGGCCTGGAACTAAAAGCTCTTCCTGCCTCTGTCTTCCAAGTGCTGGGATTAGAGGTGTGTGCTGTTGGCACCCAGGAAGTGCTGGTTAAACCCACCACCTACTGTGACTGCAGTTTCCTTTCTTCCTCAAGTGAGCCAGCTTTGTTTGGCTTGGCCATGTACAGACAGCTTGGAAATAAGAGAGCTCAAATACAAGGCAGCCTTAGAGTTCATGTTTCAATTTTTTTTTATTATAGCGGTATCATTTACTTTGGTAAATTCATATTCCGATTTTAAAATGCTTTGACGCAAAAAAAACTCATTTACAAATTCAAGTACCGCATGTTATACACACAATAGCTGCATAGTGGAATTTCTCTAGCAAGCTGTTAATTCACAATGATCAATACTAACAGTATGGCAGTAGATTACACTAAATGTATTGCTTTGCCACAATCATTGTGTGACAGTAACCAGTACAACAGCTTATATGATTGCACGTCAACGCTTTAATAAAGTTGTAGCATTTAATGATGAATGAAATTTTCCCTTTTTTTTTTCCTGAGGTCCAGACCCAATGCCACCCTGCTATGCCTCTAGCTCAAAAGACACATTTTTATGTATAGGATGCAATTATAGTTCAGATGCTTATGCAAGAATAAGCAGTTAATATGCTGTTGTATCCTTGATAAAACCACATCATTCTTTTCTACTAAATAGAATGAGTCAAGCTAAAAGGAACCTGAGGTAATAGAAAGAAAAAGACATGATAAATCCCTGTATTATATTAAAAGTTACTTAACAATTGCTTTGTGGCTAAAGCATATTTACTGGTCAAAATATATACATATATGTACACACGTGTGGAGAGAGGGAGGGGTAGGGAGGGGATTGATTTTGAAGGCTGCACTAAAATGCTAGCATAGCTGTAGCCCTTATGGTTCTTCAGCTGGAAAAACAGAACAGTGGTTTGTATTCCTTTTGTTGTTTAGGGAAAAAAAGCCTATAACCATCTAGTGTCTTAAAACAGGTATTTATTATTTAAGGTCTCCAATATACTTGCATTAAACAAATTATGTTTTTAAAATGTTGCAACAACTCTTCACTTATTCATAAATATGTTTTACACCTTTATTTATTACAGTTTGAACAATTGAAAACAAGTCCTGCAGATACTCTTAGCTCAGCTAGCAATACTATGCTGCTACTTCACAGAAATGGCTGCAAGAACTTTCTCCTAGTTCAGAGAGGACCTTCTCTAAGGCCTGTAGCCAACGCTACTCACATGGCGTTTTGGATGGAAGAGTTCAGATGATGAGTGGTTGGGTGTCCTAGTAACTAGAGTAATCACCTTTTCAACTAGCTTTAAAACGTTGTTTGTGCAGCTCGTGTGTGTGTGTGTGTGTGTGTGTGTGTGTGTGTAAGGATACAACTTTTTTCAATGAAATGACTCTCTTGCAAATCAGATACTAATTCTAAGAGAACTTTAAGATATAGGGCACCCCAATTTTATTAATCATCAAAATAGCCTTGAGATGTACTCTATACTTAATCCAGAATTGCTCGCAGACAGACCACTTCTCAATTCCCAGGGTTCAAATGATTGTCTCAAGAGGAAAAATCCTAAAAGAGTATGGAGTGCCCTCCTTACACATTTGTTCCTACCTACTGTCTTTTTAGAAAACAAACACTTTAGGTTCTGTGGTCCTGAAACCATGGAGAGTAACTCAGTGTAACTTCAGTATCCAGACAAGCTATTATCCTGAGGATGTTCAGCCATTGAGGGAAGTTACAGACTTAACCAAGCCACCTTCTCCTTCAAGTTTCTGATAAAACTCATCAGGATAAAGACTTATTTGGATGATAAATAAAACAGAAACCCCATCGAATTTCTGATTTATTTTTAAGCACTCCCCCTTCCAAAAAATATGCTCGTCTTTGGAGTCCTAGCAACTTTACCTCTTATTATATGTGTTCTCTGAAGAGATCCACAGCCCATAGCATCTTAACGTTATCCATACATATGGAATAACTTACATTCGGGGCTGGGCATCGGCATGGCAACCTAGGTTCATCCTAGTATCTCTGGGTTAGTTGGTGGCTGACGGGGGCTTGATGGAGGGGATGCTACATGATCTTCTCATGATAAGCCTGACTTCGATGTCTGGCAGATTATCCTGTCTGCTCTGTAAGCAGCCTTCATCAGTGGCTGCTAAGTGGAGATCAAATCGAAGAGAAACAGACTTTTTCCTCAGCCGGGGGTTATCTTTAAAGAACGAACCTTCCCACTCTTTTATAACTTCATCCACTTTCTCTGTCCTGAAATGAGAAAATAAAAACTTTTTTTAATAGAAGGAGAGATAGAGACAATGCATAGTTCATATTTTATGAATAGAAATATGTGTAATACATAGGTTGTGAGATTTTAACAATTTAGATTTGTTCATGTGTATGTTTTGTGTGCATGTATGTGTACCGAGTGGTAAGTGCTTAGTGCCCACGGAGGTCAGATTCCCTGGAACTGGAGTAGCGAACAGTTGAGAGCCACCATCTTTACCACAGCCATCTCTACACCAGGTTGTGGAATTTCTAATTGACACATACAACTTTAACAACCACAAAAATATAATCTTTAATATGGAATTCTGTGGAATTTCTACACAATTATTTTTACTTTTTTGAGACAGGGTCTTGCTGTGTCTCCCTGGCTGTTCTAGAGCTCACTCTGTAGACCAGGCAGGTCTTAAACTCACAGAGATCCACCTGCCTCTTCCTCCCAGATGCTGGGATTCTACACAATTTTTATGTTCTGATTTTAGTTTTAGAAAAAAGATGAATTCTTTTCACACTATTGTTTGTGTTGTTCTGTGTGTCTATTCATGTCTGCCTGAAAAATCACAGTATATTGAAAGTATTTGAAAGGCTGCTAAGATTGCTCCACTGAAGTGAATGTCATCATTTTAGCACTGCTTCGTAGTCTGAGCTGTTTTACTTACTGAATGGTGCCGCGAGCTTCCGCACTCTCCTTCACGACATTTCCATTTAACACTGCCTGTTTGGTCATGGTCTCCCCATTTTCACTCTCATACTTTTGTGAGACTTTTGTTGAAAAAGATATTTCATTTATAATTGCTGTGAAAATGTTACATTAAATTACAATGTTGGAAAAGAAAAGGGACATAAAGTACATTGGTGGGGGTGGGAATCACAACATTCAAGTACTGAAATTCCTTCTCTTGCTGCTTTGGAGAATTTTCTGTATAATCTCCACAGATAACATGCCGGTTTTCAAATTAGTCTATAGTGTCGGAAACTCACCTGAGGGCAGAAGAAAGCCAACTTTACTCCTGGTAGGTTTTTCTTCTTTTTTCTCTCCTTGGATACAACCATAATATCTGAAATGGAAAGAGTCATGGAAACAACACTGCAGTAGCAAAAGACAAAAGCAAACAAAAAGAAAATAGACAAGAGAATGGGTAAGTTGTTACGCACACACAATGGAAATACTCTTCAGCAGTGACAGTGATGAGCGAGGCTATGCAGCGTCTTTGTCAATGAGCCTCCTAGGCACAAGGAAGCGTGGAGGGACACTAGGAGCTAGTTTTATAGAGGTTAAGATAATACACAGACCGATTTTCTGTGTATACATTGTATAGATAGGCATTTATATTCCCAAAAGAGCTGTGTGATCAAATTTGGAGCCAGCAGGGTGGGTATGGGTTAAGGTTGGGTGGGGGGTGGGGGGCATAGGGGCCGTGTTTAGATTCCCAGAAAATAAAACATCTTAGACTGGAGAGACTAGAAGTATGCTAACATGTAGGACCTCAAAAGTCATAGGAATACAACTCTACTACTTAATAACATTGTTCATTATATTTTCTGGTTTTTGTGTAATAACACTGTTCATTTGTATTTGCCTGTGTTTATATCAAATATAATAATACAAATTTAGAAAATTCTTAAAATGTTAAAAACCAATCTGTCAATATCTCAAACGATTAGGAATTGTCATCTATGATCATTATTTAATAATATAGTGCATTCACACCATATATAAAATCATATATTTTTTACAAAGCACAGTGTGCCAGGTAGTGCTTTAAACACTTTACAGATGTTAGCTCATTAGATCCTACAGTAATCTTGTGATATAGATGCTATTATTCTCACTTTGCTGAGGAGAAGCACAGAGAGGTTAAGTAACTTGTCTAAGGTCACTCAGCTAGTAAGTGGCATATTTTGAATTCAGTTTATGATTTTGAAGGATTTAAGAAATACCAAGGCTTATCACAGGCTAAACTTATTCCATCTCGTTTTGCAGAAGACTCAGAATTCTGAAACAAGAAAAAAAGATTTATTGTTATGGGAATATAAAGACATGGAGGTAATGCCATGTTCAAGGGTCTAAGGCCTTATAAATGGTAGTAAAATACAATATTGAATAAATAAGAATTCCCCTTTAACTTTTTAAAAAATATTTATTTATTATGTATACAATGTTCTGTCTGTGTGTATGCCTGCAGGCCAGAAGAGGGCACCAGATCTCATTACAGATGGTTGTGAGCCACCATGTGGTTGCTGGGAATTGAACTCAGGACCTTTGGAAGAGCAGGCAATGCTCTTAACCGCTGAGTCATCTCTCCAGCCCCCTTTAACTTTTTTTTTTTTTTTTTTT